>VDFB02057209.1:0-75063 GCA_007258455.2 Sequoia sempervirens
TTACCGGAAAACAAATTTCCAAGTTTATCCTCAACTATATCATCTGTCGATATGGTATTCCACAATCCATAATCACAGATAATGGTCGTCCCTTCAAAAATTAGGATGTCCGTGAACTTTGTGAACGCTTCCATATCCGACACCACTTCTCCACGCCTTACTACCCACAAGGAAATGGTCAAGCTGAGGCATCCAATAAAACAATCATCAAACTTCTTAAGAAAACCGTCAACGATGCTGGTCGTGACTGGCACATACAACTCAATCCTGCTTTGTGGGCATATCGCACTAGCATCCGTACTCCCACTGGAGCCACTCCATTTTCCCTTGTGTTTGGAGCCGAAGCCATCTTGCCCATAGAGGTCGAAATTCCATCCCTACGAGTCTCTATGAAAGGTCTAATCACTGATGAAGAATATCGACAGTCACGACTGCATGAATTAGAAATGCTAGATGAACGCAGACATAATGCCTTGAACCACTTACAGGCATATCAAAATCGTCTTTGTAGAAGCTACAACAAAAGAGTGATGACTCGAAAATTTGACATTGGTGACTTGGTTCTCATGCAGAATCCTAAGAATCAGTCCGACAGAGAAAAACCAGGCAAGTTTGAGCCCAATTGGCTGGGTCCGTACATCATCACTACGTCATTTGGTTCTGGCGCATATCAGTTGGCTACTCCAGATGGGGAACAATTAACAGAGCCAATCAACAGTATGCATTTACGCAAGTTCTATACATAGCATCAGAAAGTCTGGCCAACAACCATTAAAAATACAAAAAAAATGGAAAAATACAAAAATATCATCACTTGGATGAAAACTTGGCAAACAAGCATCCTGGTGACACCAAAAAAATTAAAAAATTAAAAAATAAAAAATAAAAAAAAATTGACAAAAATAAAGAGAAATAATTCATCCAATAGTGAAAACCTGGTAAACAGGCGCTTTGGATAAGTACCATGGTGAAAACCTGGCGAACAGGCACCATGTGTAGTCGGTCACTGCTTTGACATCTACTATCACTCTATCTACCTTCGTCCATAATAAACATCCATGTTGCTAAGATTTGTCACAACGTTTCACCCTGACATCACGACATTTCTTTCCATGGCCGATAGTGATTGACATCAAAGTCTTGTGCATCGCCTATCATCCATACTGTTAATGTCCTTTCCATCAACTTGACTAGGGGCAATATTTTATCATGAGACTGCAGTGGGTATCGCACATGGTCTTGACAATCGAAAAAGTCCTGAAAAAATCATAAAAATCATAAAAAGTCCTGGAAAAATCCTAAAAATCATAAAAAGTCCTAGAAAAATCCTAAAAATCATAAAAAGTCCTGGAAAAATCCTAAAAATCATAAAAAAGTCCTGAACAAATCCTAAAAATCATAAAAAATGTCCTGAAAAAAGACATAAAAATTGAAAATGTCCTGAAAAAAAGACCTAAAAATTGAAAAATGTCCTGAAAAAAGACCTAAAAATTGAAAATTGTCCTGAAGAAAGCACAAAAACATCCAAATAACATCATAAGTCCCAAAAACAGAGTCAAGTTAGTCATGTTAGTCATATTATTCTTTGTCAATTGTCGAACTACGTGGTCTCTACGCATTTGCTACGTAGGCAAGGCCATCAGTCGATGTGCCCCCGAGGCCCCCTAGGTTCAGTCCCTTAGGGTTTGTCAGGTCAAGTCAAAACATGTCAATTTATCTTCAATGTGTCTGTTTGTCCCAGTCGAACTACGAGGTCTCTGAGTGCACGACGTAGGCAAGGCCATCTGTCGATGAGCCCCCGAGGCCACCTAGGTCAGTCCTTTAGGGTTCGTCATGTCAGTAAAATAAGTCAGACATAGTCACACTCAGAAACAAGACAATCATTTGAATGTCAACATTCAAATCAATAGACAACATAGCCCAATTAGTCATCAAGCCAAACATCCGTCAAATTGCCAACACAATGTCAACCTAGTCACTTTATGGTCCCCTTCAAGATGTGTCCTTCTTGGAATTGGACCCCGTCAAAACGTCATTGGCCTTTTCAGGATGTGTCCTTCCTGATGATAGGCTTCATCACATAGTCATTGGCCTTTTCAGGATGTGTCCTTCCTGATGACGACTTCACCACATAGTCACCCTTTTCAGGATGTGTCCTTCCTGACGACAGGCTTCATCACATAGTCATTGGCCTTTTCAGGATGTGTCTTTCCTGATGACAGGCATCGTCAAAATGTCAATACTGTCAGACTCTTCAAATTGTCAAACTGTCAAACTGTCACACAATCAACCTTCGACACACAAATCTTGGCAAACATATTGAATGGCTGTTGATTTTTCTGGTCTATTTTGTTTTATCTTTTTATTGTTTTGTCTCTTGGTCATGTTACTAGCTACCTCAAGGATATCCCATGAAGGATTTAGAGGTGCAATGATGTCTCATGACCTAATTTTCCTTGATTGTTGTCTTTGGTGTGTCTTGACAAAAAGACTGGGGCAACTTGGCCTTTAGTATGAGTTAGGACATTCCTTGTCTTTTGCTGTCTGTTTTTACAAGTGGACGACCTTGCACACCTTGGTCTATGTCATATCATGGTGTTTGTTGTCCATTTGTCACATTTTACTGCCCAATGATGATTATGCAACACCTATGATGTTACTTGGCAAAATATTGAAGTATTCCTTTTTCATCATCACATCCATGGTTTCCACGCTAACATTTCTTCTATTCCTTCATCCTCTACTCCTCTCATCCATTTCGAGAGCACACTCACGTTCTTTCAACCTGCCTGTCCTTTCGAGGGGGCATACCACTACCTCCTCATCATCCTTCCTCTCCTCACTTTCAAACTGGGGCATATTTTTTTTTACTTGTTCTTTGACACAATGCGATAAACTGCATCATGTCAAAGAGGGGCAAAATGTAGACACGTAAAAATGGCCTCCGCTTGTAAACCATATTTTTCTATGATGGCCAGGCTTCTCCCTCATATAATTCAATTATCTGATCATGTCCATTCCTCCATGATTATTTAAATGAATAAATTACATTTATTTATTTAAACACGTCACTAATTAATCCTTATTTCCTCCATAACATTATCATTTATCCTTAAATCAAATAAACTTATTTATTTAGCCCACTTTTCATCTCACCAAATAAATAATTAAAATGATTATTTATTCTCTTTTGTCTCATTCCCATTTATGAATTAAATCATTATTTAATTCATAAGTCAAGATTCTCCACAAATTAAATAATTTCTATTATGCCAACTACCTATTTTTCTCCACCATTGATTTGGTTATCTCCAATTAAATCCCAACCCTTCATTTAAAGGCTTGCCCTAACTTTGACCTAATGTTGCCCTAACCCTAATCATCCTTATCACATTGAATCCTAGTCGTTGATCTTAGGGCTTCACCAACTTTTAATCCTATCCATCCATTCACCATTTGGAATTCTTTAAAAGGCCCCCTTCCAAGTCATTTTACACACACAAGTTATTTTCAGTATGCTTGAGAGCTTTTGAGCACTTGAGCAATCACATTACTTCAATATTTTGCTTAGCTTTGTCATAGGTTATATTTGCATTTCAAATTTGAGGGCAATTATATCATTTCAGCAAGATGGAGAAGGCCAATGGAGGTGAATCAATGGAGGCTTGAAGACTAGGTGAATTTGTTTCATACTCTCATCTTATTTTGCTTCTTGCATTCTATTGTTCTCCATTGTTATTAGGGATTTAATGGTTTTATGCTATTTGCAATCTAACATGAAAAATTTCTCTAATTACACAATTGAATATGCCCTATGGTATCCTAAAGGCACTAGAAATTTCACTTTGAAAACATATATAGATGCTAATTAGGCAAGAAGTGTGGATGAAAAAGAACCACTAGTGGTAGTGCTGCTTCTTTGGAAACAAACTTGATTCTTGGTCGACAAAAGAAAGAGCCACTTCAACCAAAAGTAGAGTATGTTGGTTTTGGCATGTTGCACTCAAGTATTATGGATGAAGCAAACACTTAAAGACATTAAGGTAGAGTAAAAATCACCTATCTCTATTCTTTGTGATAATTTAAGTGTTATTAACATATCAAAGAATCTAATGATGCATCAAACTAAGAAAATATCAATCAAGTATCCTTTCAAGAGAAAAGTTTGCAAATCAACAGGTCACATGGGAATACCGCATCAACCTAGGCTCAAGTTGAAAACATATTAAAAACCTCTTCCCAAAGAGGAATTTGAGTATTTTAGATAGAAATTGGGAGTGGTTTCTCCTGCATCACATCACTAGAACTTAGTGATAGGGCATGAGTCCAAGGGGAGGATAATAGAAGCTTTATTCATCCTTGGAAGAAGAGAGAAAGGAATGTTAGGTACGAATTATTTTACAAATTTCTAATGACTTGATGGTTGTAGATTCTTGGAAAACTCCTTTTCTTATCAAAAGTAGAAGAATTATGTCCAAAAGGAGTCCCTTTGTCATGTCAAAGGGGGACAAATTTTTTCCAAATTTTCTATGTGTCCAAGTTGTGGTTTGTGGAAATGATGTGTAAATGTTCCAAATGCTTCATTTCCTAAGAGTGTAGTCAGGAGAATGATCAGAACAAGAGAATAATCAACTCATTTATTTTTCCATCAATGACAAAGGGGGAGATTGTTGGAAATATGATTGTCATTAATGTTAAAGGGCATCACATGGTATTCATGATGGTCATTAATGTTAGTGGTCACTAGCATAGAAATATTGTTTGTAGTTGCATAATGCAAGTTCTGAAAAGTTGTAAATTTTTCAAGCAACATTGCAAAAGTTACATAGATGTTTCCTAGTCTTGCAGAAAGAAGATGCAGACAGTTGTGGAGGAAACACATAGAAAATTTGATATGGGTTTTTTAGTACATCTCAGATGTATGTTCCACATGTCTAGGTGATAAGAGTTGAGCTTAGAAATGAGTTATTTCTCTCTAGTCTAGCTAGGGTTTTGCAAAAAACCCTAAGGGTTTTAGTCACGACACTATACAATCTTTTTATTACTGCGTTGACTGACAAAAGGTGATAATAGGTTGCTTAAGTTACAACTTAAGCCCTAAAAATTGTTGTGTTACTAGACCCTTTGTCATAATGATTACCAATTGATTGAAAGACAAGGACCTTAGTATTTCCTAAGTTCACAGGCTTAATATTTTCCCAAGAATGATAAACAATCAAGATCTTTTTAGGTAGATTAGAAAATTTATGCATGTTCACAAGGCTTTTGGTAGGCCCAATATTTTTTATTATGGGAACATGGAATCACACCACATGTCTAGTGGGACCAAGTTCAAAGTTCTCTACTTTGAAAATACCAACGGTTGTGATAAAAAGGGAGAAGATCAATGGTTGTCACAACATCACCTTTTTTGATCCACTCTGACAAGGTAAAATGTGTGATGGTGTGAAATTTCACCACGTTTTCCACATGATGTATGCATGATAAATGAATATTTCTACCATTTGATTAAAATTTTGATGGTTCTCAATGTTGTCTATGTGACAATGCAAGATACTTATGTGTGTCCTTGTTGATGACTACAAAGCAAAGGATAGACAATGTGATAAAGATCAATGATGCACATTAAAGGAGAATAATAGATAGTTATTATGGTAGTGCATTTTTGTCCCATTTTGAAAATGCCAAGTTTATGATGATTTGATATGGCTCCACATGTCCAACATGAAATTTGTGAGATAGATGGTATATTTACATTATTTCATGAAAATAATGGTGGGTCCCCATTTTGGCTTTGTAGGAACATAGTATGATGATGTGTGTCCATCATGACATAACTTAGGTTAAGTCCACCTAAAGTAGAATATTCAATTAAAGTTTAATTATAGATCTACGACACATATTGAAAGGATATTTGATCAAATGGTCATGTTTTAAAGATGAATTATATTGAAAAAAGACCATCAAATCATGGTGTGAAGTTGTAGATCTACAACCAGTATTTAAATATTTTATTCTCTCAATGGTTAGGTAGTGGAACTCTTAGTCAAGTGGTGGAGCTCGACACAAAGGACTAAATTGATTTATGCAACTACTCTAGTTGTATTTTTATTGGTGATTGAAATGTATGGACAACAACATTAAGGCATAGATGGCTGCAAAAATTTGATACTATATTAATCATGTAGGTAATGATCATTTAATGTGTATCAAATCTAGGGTTTCGAACATGTTGAAAAATAGAAAAAATTAGAGAATTATGGTAGTGGTGCATGGCTCAAGGATAAGAAGACTTGTCAGTTAAGAGAAAGTAGATGAGTCTATCAGAACAAAGACAATGAGCAAAGACCTAGATCGAATGTAAAAATATATCATCTAGGATACACATTCAGTGTAAAAAGAGGAGAGAAGTGAAAATGAGAAGAGAATAGAGAGAAGTGAAAAAGAGAAGGTAATAGAGGAGAGGGAAACAAGAAGAGAGGTATGTTGATAAGAGGTTAGAAGCCTAGAAAGGAAATGCTTTAGTAGCTTCAAAGAATAGAGGATGTTCTAAAAAACTATGAGTAGAGCAGAGAAGAAGAAGAAGAGAATGAAAAGTTGTAGAACAAGTCTGTAACATAGATTTGGATTCAGTTGAGTCATTTGTAATAAGGAATTATAGCTCCATAAATTTGATTGGTTGGTGCCATCACAAAGTTGAGTAGGTTCTCAATTGGGGGTAGGTGCTTCCTTAGAGCCGGTGCTCTTAAATCAAGGGATCAATGTCTCCTTAGGGTTGATTTCCTTAAACATTGTAACTAGTGAGGTTTTTATTGTGAGTCTAGATTAGGATAGTACATTAGGTAGCAGCTATTCTCATCATGGTTTTTCCCACATTGGGTTTTCCATGTATATTTGGTGTTATGTTTACTTGTGTGTGTGATCTCTATATGTCCTTCTAATTTGGATTAAAATTATTAAAGGATAAGTTTTAATTACTACACTAATTCATCCTCCCTCTCAGTAGATAGTTATGTTCCAACACCTCATCTATTAATTTGGGGAAAAAATAGATAGAAACAGGTGTGGGGCACCCTATATTAGATGACTATTATTCAAGATCTGATTTGAAACTCTTCTTCCTCCATATTTATACGATCTTCTCTTCTGGGATCACTGCCAAAACTTTGTTTGTTACTAAAAAAATCCAATTTCCTTGACTTGACAACTTGTATGGCTTGAATGCATCAATGGAAAGTTATTCTTCAATCTTCCTCCAATTTGCTTCATATCTAAAAACATATACACATGAAAGAGGGGGAAGGGTTGTGTTATATAGGGTCTTACCTAAGTCAAACCATGTTTTGGTATTTTTACCTCTACAATGGCTATGATGATGTAAAAATATAGCTCACCCTCAGTCTTGAGCAGAGACTAACTAATAAACAAGTGATAAATTAACAAATTTCATGCAAATGACCACTCATATCTATAATCCTTGTTCAATTGAAGTCATATACTCATCACCTTCAAGGAGGATATTTTTCTTGATTTAAAGTCATGTAAATGTTAGTACTCACAAAAAATGAACACAAAACATGCATAAACTTACATAAAACATGATGAATGGCTAACATGATGCTTGACTAAGATAAATATTGTTGTAATACTGATAATTTTTCTCTTGACTACTCTTGATTGATTTTATAATGCTCAATTTTCTGAAAAAAAGTGCTAGGATTAAAATCGTGAAAAAGTTTGTATTTATATGCAATTCTTCTAATTTCTCAAAAATCAAATGCCAATAGTTGAAAACTAATTTAAAATTTCAAATAATAAAATATCAACACTGACATATTTAAATTGGAGCCAAAAAGGGCTAGACAAGGGTGTTGGGCACCCTAGTACATATCCATCATTGTTAGGGCCTTAAACATTTGGGGTAAATATTAATGTCCTACTTTCATTTCCATTATTTTATTTTTTCAAGATATTAAAAAATGGGCAATGAAATGCATAATTAGGTCCAATCACGTTAGGGGTAGCTAAACCTAGTGTAAAATTGTTAAGGGTGACAATTTTTGATCTTACACATATGACCATATAAGATGATTTTTTTTATTTATACTATTAAGTATTTGTCCAAAGTAATGCAAAATAAATGCAAGTGCATTGTCGGTTAATCATGTCTAAAGCTACAAATTAATTAGGTGCACCATGCATAGCTATAAGGTATCTTGAATTGTATGAAGATTATTTGTAATATCACACAACACTAGTTATTAGATGGCTCGATAACCTCAATTTTTTGCTTAATTTTCTACTTTTGTTAAGGTTGGGGCCAGTTTAAATAGGAAGGTGTGAGGGGGACCACTAGTTTTTGGTTGGAGGAAAAGCACTTTGATAATGCTCTCCCTCTTGCAGTTAATTCTAAAAGCTTGGATTATCAAAGCAAAGCGATTGGATTTCACTTGATATTTTACTTTCATATATGTGAAATATGGAAATGTATTATTATTGAAAATATTTTAATAAATTAGAGACATGGTTCTCCATATCTAGATAAAATGTTAACTGTAATTGGAATTTAACTTTTATTGTACTATTAATCCTTATGATATTCACAAAGGAGAAGGAGATTCAATCTTGTATTTATAATTTGTAAAGACTTATATTTCCCAATTTATGGATAAAATTAATATTTTATTCTATGTTAAAGAAAAATAAATTAACTATGCAAGTTACATAATTAAAATAAAAATAAAAATTAGGGTTTGATTAAGGACTTGATGGGTTCATTACTTGCAGACTCAAGGTGATCTACAACATTGTAGGGAATAAGATATGTTTGTATGTAGATAAGAAAAACATCACATTTTATTACTTTGGGTGAATTCTCCACCTAGATAGGAACCAAAAACATGTTCAGCTTGGGAAATGAGAAAAATTCCCTAGTGAATTCAATGTCATTTTGGTGAATAGTTTTGTACCTGAAACAATTTATTTGAAGTGAAGAAATATATCACAATGAATGAGTTAACTCATCACAATATGGAAAATAATAATTTTATAAGGTTGTAATTGTTAATTTCTACTTCCTAGAATTTTTTATTATTTACTCTAATATTATGAAATGTTTGGACACCTATTTAAGAATATTTTGATGTTTGTGCATGGGTTGACACTTATATCATTGCAATACCCCATTTGAGTAGGTTATTGTAGAAAAGTAGCAGATTTATGTAAGTGAGAGACATTGTAAGATGTCGAGATTCTAAGTTCATGTTGTTGACTTTCTTGTTTAACTTAATAAAAAAAGTTGTTAAGATTTTGAGTTCATGTTTAGATATTGTATGCATTTTATTTACTAGGTTGACTACATAGAGGTGATGAACTATTATTTTCCCCCTACTATAATATTATTCCTTATAGTTTTTGTAAGTCATTTTTTTAATCTTTCTCATATAGGTATGTCCTCACATTGTTATTTTTATGTTCTTTTTTTTATTATCATCAATGTTTAGATGTAATTGTATAATTATCCCCTAGTTTAAGGATTGTTAACATAGTACTTTATTTTTTGGTAATTTATTTGAATAAATAATATAATTTATAATTATTGATCTAATTAGGAGTATATTAATCAATCTATGGACCATATTTTTATGAGTTGTTTTAAAGCATAAATATTTTATCCTTTATCACACTTTTTATTTCATTCCAATGTTATGCCTACTCCAAGGTCTAGTATAAGTGCATATTTAAGAGATTTTTCTTACCTAAAGTTGGCTGCTAAAGCTGGAGCGAAGTGCAAAGAAGGATGGCACATGATAGTGATAAGGATAAGGATGAGCCGAAGGAGAAGTTTTAAAAGATATAAGATATTTTTTTCATAATTTATCAATATATGGTAAATATATATTCATTCAAGAGTGTTGTAATGACCATTATTTATAAATTGTAAATTCAAGAGACCTCAAAAGAAGAATATTATCCAAATTCAAAATATGAACATGGAAAAACCCCAAATAGTGGAAAAATATTTTGTTCAAAGCTAAGGAAAAGATAAAGATTCAACCATTTGATGGAGAAATAAATGCAAGATTAGCGGGTCTCTTAAATGAAGGTATACTTCAACCTACAAAATTTAAATCCTTAATAGTGAATATTTTTCCCATTTGAAGCTATCTAGAAACACCTTCACATGATATGGGGCATATACAACTTTCTTACAAATAAAAAACTAGTATCAAAACTGGTTTCAACCCTTGAGAATGTGGAGTTGTCAAAAGAGAAACCTTTAGGAATATTTTTGGGTAAGAAGAAGAAGAGAAGAACTTGCAACTGCAGAGGCTAAAAGCAAATATCATATAGGGACATAGGTAGATGCATAAAAGTTGTCTCACACATTGGAAATACATTAGTAGCAAAAACTATGATAGACATCATGACTAGGCTAGATATAGTGGTGAGGGTACAACATAGAGGAGTACCTATGGAAGACATGAGTAATGCAAACACAATAGTTAGTGAAGAGAAGGAAGCAGAAGAGGTATGAGATGGTTTTGAGATGATATTTTTGAGTGCAATCGAAAAGATTGCTAGCAAGCCTCAAGTAGAACTACCCAATTATAGTGGTAGTTTAAATCCAAAAGAGTTGATCAACTAGATTATAGAGATGAAGAAGTATTTTGAGTTGGAGTCCATTAAAGACCCTAAAATGGTGAAGTTTATAGCTATCAGACTAAAGGACCACACATCTTTGTGGTTGGATCATGTGGAAGTAGAGAGACAAAAAAAGGGAAAAGAGAAGATTAAAACATGTGAAAGAATGGTGACAAAGTTGACGGACAAATTCTTTCGAGGAGACCACTATAATCACCATGTTCAAGAAGCTATAGAACCTCAAGTAGAAGGAGAAGACTATACAAGAGTACACAAAGGAATTTTATAAACTATACATTAGAGATGGTCATGTAGAAGATAATGCTAAGGTCTCCAGGAATGTTAATGCCTTACATTATTCTACCCAAGATGAGATTAGCATGATAAGGGTTACTAGTATAGAGGAGGCATATCATTAAAGGTTGAAAATATTTCTAGGAGGAAATTTAGCTCTAGGGGTAGACGAAAATCCTCAAGTTGAAGAGAAAAAACAAACTCTAGATGTGGTTACTAATATAAGAAAGGAGGACAAATTAATTCATAGACTAGTCACCATGGAGGTAAAAAAAGAGGTAGATTTCCTAGATGCAAAGGAAACATTGGACAAGGAAGAGAAAGAGGATTGAGTGGAGCATGTTTCAAATATAGAAAGGCTAGACACAAACCTTCTGAATGTCATTAGACACAACAAAAAATTATTAGAGGAAAGGAAACTAGAGTTCACATTGTATAGGATGAAGAGGAGAACATGGAAAGTGTGGCCTCACCTAAGTGTGGAGAAGAATCTGAGGATGGAGAATCTTTGATGTTGAGGAGAGTTCTGCTAAAACTAGAAAAGGTACAAGGATAACTAGAGGAGAGAATGAATCTATTTAGAATGAGATGTAAGTCTAGAGGAAAATATTGTAAGTTTGTTGTGTATATTGGTAGCACCAACATCTTGGTATAAGAAGAAATAGTCGAGAAGTTGGGTCTGAATAGATTTTAAAGAACCCAACACCATACAATTTTTCATGCTTATAGAGCAGACACTGTTTGTTGGGAAGTGAACAATGTCTTGTTAATTTTTATATTGAACATTATAAAGATAGGATAATGTATGATATTATGCCAATAGATGTGTGTTATATCTTGTTAGGTGAGCCTTAATAATATGATAGATAGGTCATCCATGATGGGAAAAAAAATTGTTATAAAATGAAAAAGGATGGAAGGGAATATGCATTGAATCCACTGAAGGATAAAGATGAGGAGGTTGAACAAACAAGTTTTTATAGTGAATGGAAGAAAATTCATTAAGGAAACCAAAGAGGAGAGTGTATGTTTTACTTTCCTAGCTAAGTCCACTGAAACTAGAACAAAAAATAGACAAGAAATTCTCATGGAAGTCTGAATTTTTTCAAGAATATGTAGATATTTTAATGAAGGATTTTCTATATGGTTTAGCTCCCGTAAAAAGTATTAGTCATTTTATGGATTTAATTGGTCAAGTGTAATTTTTCTAAACAAAGCACCATATAGAATGACGCCCATGGAGAATGAAGAGGTGATTAGATAATTGCAAGTTTTACTATACAAGGGATTGATTAGAGAAAGTGTCAATCCATGTATTATACCTATTGTACTAGCACCAAAGAAGGGTGGAGAGTGGAGAATGAGTACCAATTCAAGGGAAAAAAAGATAATGATTAAGTATAGGTTTTCATTACCACAAATGTGGGTAAGTGCAAAAAGATGGCGAGCCAAAAAGGGGTCTTAAGTGGCCACATTTTTTTGAAATCAGGAAATTTTGACCTTCAATGACAAATTGAGGATAGTTACACTCAAAGTTTTAAGATGCAACAAAAACAATGTAAGAATTTCTCTATGTCTACTTTCTAAACTACTATTTTTTTTAAAATGATAGAGATTAAGGGGTTCAAAAAAGGGAGCCACAAAAATAGGTGTTGAAAACATAACATAGCGTCTGTTGTGGATCCCTCAAAATGTTAACTTTTTTTTGGCATTTTTAAAATCACTTCGGTGAGAAATTAGCTAACAACATGAAGTTTATACCTAATTTTTTTGATAATTTTTTAGTAAATATATAATTTTTTACTGATTTTTGAAGTGGACATAACTAAAAAATAGAATTTTGGCCATGCTAACCCTATAAATTTTGAAAACTAATCAAAAATCATTTTTTTTAATATGTGTAGAATGGAGTCTAGTTTATAAAAATGTAATTTATTTCAAATTTAAATGAAAAATTAAAAATTAAAGTAAAAAATACGGAACATTGGTTTTCTAACAAAAAAAAACACACAAATAAAAGACATTAAAGTTGAACAACTTAACATTTGTAAAATGTGAAAAAAATTACATCCTTAAATAGCTAAGAGAGAGTCTGAGGTTACCCACATGTGCAATTGACTCAACCTTGAAACATGTGCAAACCTAATGGTTAGCACAAACAAAATTATGTGACATTTCTTAGAATCTGCAAAAACACGTCTTTGGATGTTAGCAAGGCACTTGTAGCCTTTGGGTTGGAAATCCAAAGCAAATCCCACACCTAATACTTGGGGATTCCCAAAGAAAGAAATAGCATGAGTGCATTATAACATGCTCGCGTTATTTCATAGTTTTGAATTTTTTTTGCATTTATGCTTGAGTTGCGTAAGTAAGACATAACGTGAGTGTTCTATAACATGCTCATGTTATAATGTACTCGCATTATGTCTTTCTTTATGTTAAATTCCAATATGTTAAATGTATGTATATATTTGTATTTATATGTATGCGTGTATGACATGTATGTATGTATACATTCTTGTATGAATGTATGTACACCTGTATGTATGTATGTATGTATGTATGTATGTATGTATGTATGTATGTATGTATGTGTCACTGTATGTATGTATGTATGTATGTGTGCATGTATGTATGTATGTTAGATTGTATGTACGTATGCATGCATGCTTGTATGTATGTAAGTATGTACGTATGCATACATGTATGTATGTCTGCTTATATATATGTATGTATGTATACATGTATTTAGGAGGGAGAATTTTAAGAGAGAGAGAGAGACTTGAGAGAGGGAGAGGGGGTGTGAGGGAGAGACCTAAGAGAGAGAGGGAGAGAGAGAGAGGGAGTGGTAGAGACGGGGTTGGAGTGAAAGGGAATTATCTAGGTAGGGTGGGAGGGAGGGAGAAATAAAGAGTTATCTAGTTAGGGTGGGAGGGAGAGACCTGAGAGAGAGGGAGAGAACTTGAACTACACCAATTAGTAGCAAAATTGGTCTCAACCCTTGAGACTTTGGAGTTTTCAAAAGAGAAACCTTTAGGATTTTTTTTGTAAGAAGAAGAGAAGAACTTGTAACTGTAGAGGCTCAAAGTACATGACATATAGAGACATAGGTAGATGCATAAAAGTTGTCTCACACATTGGAAATGCAATAGTAGCAAAAACTATCATAGACATTATGACGAGGCTAGATATAGTGGTGAGGGTACAACATAGAGGAGTACCTATGGAAGACATGAGTGATGCAAACACAATAGTTAGTGAAGAGAAAGAAGTAGAAGAGTTATGAGATAGTTTTGAGATGATATTTTTGAGTGCAATGGAAAATATTGCTAACAAGCAACAAGTAGAACTACCCAACTATAGTGGTAGGTTAAATCTAGAAGAGTTACTAAACTAGATTATAGAGATGAAGAAGTATTTTGAGGTGGAGTCCATTAAAGAACCTAAAATGGTGAAGTTTATAGCTATCAGACTAAAGGGCCACACATCTTTTTGGTGGGATCATGTGGAAGTAGAGAGATAAAAAAAATAGAAAAGATAAGATTAAAACATGTGAAAGAATGGTGAAAAAGTTGAAGGATGAATTATTTCCAGTAGATGATTTTAATCACCATGTTCAAGAAGTTGTAGAATGTCAGGTAGAAGGAGAAGAGTGTACAAGAGTACACAAAGGAATTTTATAAGCTTTGCATTAGAGATGGTCATGTAGAAGATAATTCTGAGGTCTCCAAGAATGTTAATGGATTACACTATTCTACCCAAGATGAGATTACCATGATAAGAGTTACTAGTATAGAGGAGGCATATCATTAAAGGTTGAAGAAAATATTTATAGGAGGAAATTTAGCTCTAGGGGTATACAAAAATCATCAAGTGGAAGAGAAAAAACAAACTCTAGATGTGGTTACTAAGATAAGAAAGGAGGACAAAGTAATTTATAGACTAGTCACCACAGAGGTAAAGAAAGAGGTAAATTTCCTAGATGCAAAGGAAACGTTGGACAAGGAAGAGAAAGATGATTGAGTGGAGCATGTTTCAAACATGGAAATTATAGATACAAAGATTTTGAATGTCATTAGAAACAACAAAAAAATATCAAAGGAAAGGAAACTAGAGTTCATATTGTATAGGATGAAGAGGAGAGCATGGAAAGTGTGGCCTCACCTAAGTGTGGAGAAGAATCTGAGGATGGAGAATCTTTGATGTTGAGGAGAGTTCTGCTAAAACTAGAAAAGGTACAAGGAGAACTAGAGGAGATAATGAATCTAAATATTTAGAATGAGAAGTAAGTCTAGAGGAAAATATTGTAAGTTTGTTGTGTATATTGGTAGCACCGACATCTTGGTATAAGAAGAAATAGTATAGAAGTTGGGTCTGAAGAGATTAAAGAACCCAACACCATACAAGTTTTCATGCTTGCAGAGGGGAAACTGTTTGTTGGTAAGTGAACAATGTCTTGTTAATTTTCATATTGGAAATTATAAAGATAGGATAATGTATGATATTATGCCAATAGATGTGTGTTATATCTTGTTAGGTGAGACTTAATAATATGATAGATAGGTCATCCATGATGGGAAAAAAAATTGTTATAAAATGAAAAAGGATGGAAGGGAATATGCATCAAATCCATTTAAGGATAAAGATGAGGAGGTTGAGAAAAAAGTTTTTATAGTGAATGGAAGAAAATTCATTAAGGAAACCAAAGAGGAGAGTGTATGTTTTACTTTCCTAGCTAATTCCACTGAAACTAGAACAAAAGATAGACAGGAAATTCTCATGGAAGTCTATGAAATTTTTCAAGAATATGTAGATATTTTAATGAAGGATTTTCTAGATGGTTTAGCTCCTGTAAAAAGTATTAGTCATTTAATGGATTTAATAGGTCAGGTGTAATTTTTCTAAAAAAATCACCATATAGAATGACGCCCATGGAGAATGAAGAGGTGATTAGATAATTGCAAGAGTTACTATACAAGGGATTCATTGGAGAAAGTGTTAATCCACGTATTATACCTATTATACTAGCACCAATTCAAGGGAAAAAAGATAATGATTAAGATAGGTTTTCATTACCACAAATGGGGGTAAGTGCAAAAAGATGGTAGGCCAAAAAGGGGTCTTAAGCGGCCACTTTTTTTTTTAAATCAGGAAATTTTGACCTTCAATGGCAAGTTGAGGATAGTTACACTCAAAATTTTAAGATGCAACAAAAACAATGTAAGAATTTCTAAGTCTACTTTCTAAACTACTATATTTTTTAAAATGATAGAGATTAAGGGGTTCAAAAAAGAGAGCCACAAAAATAGCTGTTGAAAACATAACATAGCATCTATTGTGGATCCCTCAAAATGTCAACTTTTTTTTGGCATTTTAAAAATCACTTCGGTGAGAAATTAGTTAACAACATGAAGTTTATGCCTAATTTTTTTCATAATTTTTTAAGAAATATATAATATTTTACTAATTTTTGAAATGGACACAACTAAAAAATAGAATTTTGGCCATGCTAACCCTATAGCTTTTGAAAACTAATCAAAAATAATATTTTTAATATGTGTAGAATGGAGTTTAGTTTATAAAAAAGTAATTTATTTCAAATTTTAATGAAAAATTAAAAAGTAAATTAAAAAATATGGAACATTGGTTTTCTGACAAAAACAAACACACAAATAAAATTATACATTAAAGTTGAACAGCTTAACATTTGCAAAATGTGAAAAAAATTACATCTTTAAATAGCTAAGAGAGAGTCCGAGGTTACCCAAATGTGTGATTGACTTAACCTTGAAATATGTGCAAACCTAATGGTTAGTGCAAACAAAATTATGTGACATTTCTTAGAATCTGTAGAAACATGTCATTGGATGTTGGGAAAGCATTTGAAGCCTTTGGGTTGGAAATCTAAAGAAAATCCCACACCTAATACTTGGGGATTCCAAAAGCAAGAAATAACGTGAGTGTGTTATAACGTGCTCACGTTATTTCATAGTTTTGATTTTTTTTGCAATTGTGCTTGGGTTGCCGAAGCAAGACATAACACAAGCGTGTTATAACATGCTCACGTTATAATGTGCTCACATTATGTCTTGCTTTATGTTAAATTCCAATTTTTTAAATGTATGTATATATATTTGTATGTATATGTATGCTTGTATGACATGTATGTATGTATACATTCTTGTATGAATGTATGTACGCATGTATGTATGTATGTATGTATGTATGTATGTATGTATGTATGTATGTATGTATGCATGTATGTATGTATGTAAGATTGTATCTATGTATGTATGTATGCTTGTATGTATGTAAGTATGTATGTATGCCTACATGTATGTATGTCTGCTTATATGTATGTATGTATGTATGTATGTATGTATGTATGCATGCATTTAGATGGAGGGAGAATTTTAAGAGAGAGAGAGAGAGAGACTTGAGAGAGGGAGAGGGGATGGGAGGGAGAGACCTAAGAGATAGAGGGAGAGAGAGAGGGAGTGGGAGAGATGGGGTTGGAGTGAGAGGGACTTATCTAGGTAGGGTGGGAGGGAGGGAGAAAGAGAGAGTTCTAGTTAGGTGGGGAGAGACCTAAGAGAGGAGAGGGGTGGGAGGAGAGAACCTGAGAGAGAGAGGGAGGGGAAAGAGATAGAGGGAGTGAGAGATAGACCTATGAGAGGGAGAGGGGGTGGGAGGGAGAGACCTAAGAGAGAGGGAGAGAAGTTGAATTACACCAATTACTAGCAAAATTGGTTTCAACCCTTGAGACTTTGGAGTTGTCAAAAGAGAAATCTTTAGGATTTTTTTGTGAGAATCCTTGAAGAGAAGAACTTGTAACTATAGGGGCTCAAAGTACATGGCATATAGGGACATTGGTAGATGCATAGAAGTTATCTCACATGTTGGAAATGCAATAGTAGAAAAAACTACCATAGAAAACATGATGAGGCTAGATAAAGTGGTGAGGGTACAACATAGAGGAGTACCTATGGAAGACATGAGTGATGGAAACACAATAGTTAGTGAAGAAAAGGAAGTAGAAGAGGTATGAGATAGTTTTGAGATGATATTTTTGAGTGCAATGGAAAATATTGCTAGCAAGCCTCAAGTAGAACTACCCAATTATAGTGGTAGTTTAAATCTAGAAGAGTTACTAAACTAGATGATAGAGATGGATAAAATTTTGAGGTGGAGTCCATTAAAGACCCTAAAATGGTAAATTTTACAGCTATCAAACTAAACAACCACACATCTTTGTGATGGGATCATGTGGAAGTAGAGAGATAAACAACATGAAAAGATAAGAATAAAAAATGCGAAAGAATGGTGAAAAAGTTGAAGGACAAATTATTTCTAGTACACCTTTATAATCACATTGTTCAAGAAGTTGTAGAACGCCAAGTAGAAGGACAAGAGTGTACAAGAGTACACAAAGGAATTTTATTAGATATGCATTAGAGATGGTCATGTAGAAGATAATGCTAAGAAGGTCTCCAGGAATGTTAATGGCTTACAATATTCTACCCAAGATGAGATTAGCATGATAAGAGTTGCTAGTATAGAGGAGGCATATCATTAAAGGTTGAAGAAAATATTTATAGGAGGAAATTTAGCTCTAGGGGTAGACGAAAATCCTCAAGTGGAAGAGGAAAAAAAAACTCTAGATGTGGTTACTAAGATAAGAAAGGATGACAAAGTAATTCATAGACTAGTCACTAAGGAGGTAAAGAAAGAGGTAAATTTCCTAGATGCAAAGGAAACATTGGACAAGGAAGGGGAAGAGGATTCAGTGGAGCATGTTTCAAATATGGAGAGGCTAGACATAAATCTTTTGAATGTCGTTAGACACAACAACAAAAAAATCCAAGGAAAGGAAACTAGAGTTCATATTGTATAGGATGAAGAGGAGAGCATGCCAAGTGTGGCCTCACCTAAGTGTGGAGAAGAATCTGAGGATGGATAATCTTTGATGTTGAGGAGAGTTCTACTAAAACTACAAAAGGTACAAGGAGAGCTAGAGGAGAGAATGAATATATTTAGAATGATATGTAAGTCTAGAGGAAAATATTGTAAGTTTGTTGTGTATATTGGTAGCACTGACATCTTGGTATAAGAAGAAATAGTCAAGAAGTTGGGGCTAAAGAGATTAAAGCGCCCAACACCATATAAGTTTTCATGCTTGTAGAGGGGACACTGATTGCTGGTAAGTGAACAATGTCTTGTTAATTTTCATATCAAAAATTATAAAGATAGGATAATGTATGATTTTATGCAAATAGATGTGTGTCATATCCTTTTAGGTGAGCATTGACAATATGATAGATAGGCCATCCATGATGGGAAAACGTTCTTTTATAAAACAAAAAAGGACAAAGCACCATATAGAATGACACCCATGGAGAAAGAAAGAGGTTATTAGATAATTGCAAGAGTTACTATACAAGGGATTGATTAGAGAAAGTGTCAATCCATGTATTATACCTATTTTACTAGCACCAAAGAAGGGTGGACAGTGGAGAATGAGCACCAATTCAAGGGAAAAAAGAGATAGTGATTAATTATAGGTTTTCATTACCACAAATGGGGGTAAGCGTAAAAAGATGGGGGGCCAAAAAGGGGTCTTAAGTGGCCACTATTTTTTTGAAATCAGGAAATTTTAACCTTCGATAACAAATTGAGGATAGTTTCTCTCAAAATTTTAAGATGCAACAAAAACAATGTAAGAATTTCTCCGAGTCTACTTTCTAAACTACTAATTTTTTTAAAATGATAGAGATTAAGGGGTTCAAAAAAGGAAGCCACAAAAATAGGTGCTAAAAGCATAACATAGCGTCTATTGTGGCTCCCTCAAAAGGTTAATTTTTTTTTGGCATTTTTAAAATCACTTCAGTGAGAAATTAGCTAACATGTAGTTTATGCCTAATTTTTTTGATAATTTTCTAATGAATATATAATTTTTTACTAATTTTTGAAGTGGACACAACTAAAAAATAGAATTTTGGCCATGCTAACCCTATAACTTTTGAAAACTAATCAAAAATAATTTTTTTTAATATGTGTAGAATGGAGTCTAGTTTATAAAAATGTAATTTATTTCAAATTTAAATGAAAAATTAAAAATTAAAGTAAAAAAAATGGAACATTGGTTTTCTAATAAAAACAAACACACAAATAAAAGACATTAAAGTTGAACAACTTAACATTTGCAAAATGTGAAAAAAATTACATCCTTAAATAGCTAAGAGAGAGTCTGAGGTTACCCACATGTGCAATTGACTCAACCTTGAAACATGTGCAAACCTAATGGTTAGCACAAACGAAATTATGTGACATTTCTTTGAATCTACGAAAGCACGTCTTTGGATGTTGGGAAGGCAGTTGAAGCCTTTGGGTTGGAAATCCAAAGAAAATCCCACACCTAAGGCTTGGGGATTCCCAAAGCAAGAAATAACGCGAGCACATTATAACACACTCGAGTTATTTGATAGTTTTGACATTTTCTTTACATTTGTGCTTGATTTGCCTAAGCAAGACATAACGTGAGCATATTATAATGTGCTCGCATTATGTATTGCTTTATGTTAAATTCTAGTCTATTAAATGTATGTATATATATTTGTATGTATGTATGCATGCTTGTATGACATGTATGTGTGTATTTATGTATGTATGTATGTATGTATGTATGTATGCATGCATGCATGTATGTATGTCTACTTATATGTATGTATGTATGTTTGTATGTATGTATGTATTTAGACGAAGGGGGATTTTAAGAGAGAGAGAAAGAGAGGGGGTGGGAGGGAGAGACCTAAGAGAGAGGGAGAGAGAGAGAGAGGGAGTGGGAGAGAGGGAGTGGGAGAGAGGGGCTTGGAGTGAGAGAGACTTATTTAGGTAGGGAGAGTTCTCTAGTTAGGGTGGGAGGGAGATACCTAAGAGAGGGAGAGGGGGTTGGAGGGAGAGACCTAAGAGAGAGAGAGAGAGAGAGAGAGAGAGAGAGAGAGAGAGAGAGAGAGAGAGAGAGAGAGAGGAGATGAGAGAGAGAGAGAGAGAGGAGAGGGGGTGGGAGGGAGAGACCTAAGAGAGAGGGAGTGGGAGAAAGCAGGTTGGAGTGAGAGGGACTTATCGAGGTAGGGTTGGAGAGAGAGAGAGAGATTTCTCTAGGTTATGGAGGGTGGGAGAGACCTGAGAGAGAGTTAGGGTGCCTGAGGGAGATACCTGAGAGAGAGAGAGAGAGAGAGGTGGTGGGAGGGAGAGACCTGAGAGATGGAGAGAAGGTGGGAGGGAGAGACCTGAGAGATGGAGAGAGAGATAGAGAGGGAGGGGGAGAGATGGGGTTGGAATGAGAGGGACTTATTGAGGTAGTGTGGGAGGGAGAGAGAGAGGGGGGTTTGGAGTGAGAGGGACTTATTTAGGTAGGGTGGGAGGGATAGAAGGAGTGAGTGAGAGAGAGAGTTATCTAGTTAGGGTGGGAGGGAGAGACCTAAGAGAGAGAGAGGGAGTGGGAGAGAGATAGAGGGAATGAGAGAGTAACTTGAGAGAGGGAGAGGGGTGGGAAGGAGAGACCCGAGAGAGGGAGAGAGAGGGGGTAGGAGTGAGAGGGACTTATGAGGTAGGGTGGGAGAGGAGAGAGAGAGAGAGAGAGAGAGAGAGAGAGAGAGAGAGAGAGAGAGAGAGAGAGAGAGAGAGAGAGAGAGAGAGAGAGAGAGAGAGAGAGAGAGAGAGAGAGAGAGAGAGAGAGAGAGAGAGAGAGATTTCTAGTTAGGTGGGAGAGAGAGACCTGAGAGAGGGAGAGGGGGTAGGAGG
Organism: Sequoia sempervirens; assembly: GCA_007258455.2. Classification (NCBI taxonomy): domain Eukaryota; kingdom Viridiplantae; phylum Streptophyta; class Pinopsida; order Cupressales; family Cupressaceae; genus Sequoia; species Sequoia sempervirens. Next base: position 21,742 of record VDFB02057209.1, read on the forward strand.
GAGAGACCTGAGAGAGAGGGGGAGAGAGGGAGTGGGAGAGAGATAGGAGTGAGTGAGAGAGAGAGAGAGAGAGAGAGAGAGACTTGAGAGAGGGAGATGAGATGGGAGGGAGAGACTTGAGAGAGGGAGAGAGAGGGAGTGGGAGAGAGGGGATTGGACCTAAAGCCTAAACCATAAATCCTAAAGCCTAAAGCTTAAACCCTAAAGCCTAAATCCTAAACTATAAAGCCTAAACCCTAAAGCCTAAACCTTGAAACATAAAGCCTAAAAACTAAGCCCTAAAGCCTAAAGCCTAAAGCCTAAGCCCTAAATGCTAAACCCTAAACCCTAAAAATTTAACCCTAAACCTTGACAAATTCAAAATTTTCAAAACATAAGTGTGCTTTGGAAAAGTTGAAATATGGACATTGTAAGTGCAAGCAAAAATGCACTAGTGTTATAACGTGAGCACATTATAACGGGGGCATGTTTTGTCTCTTTCTGAAAATGATAAAAAAGACATTAACACTCGTGACTTGGCCCACATGTTTTGTTATTCTCCTTCTGCACATGATATGACAAAATCATGCTTTTTGAGACTATTGGAGAAAGCACGTACAAGAATTTACACATTCATCCACCACCTTTTTTCTGTTTTGTAACTTAGAAGGGAAATAATAGAGTTTTTATAGAAAATTTGATTATATGAACTAAAATTTTGATACATTTGTAGTGCTATAATGTTCATTACATGATTTAATTGTTATAATTAATATCATACATTTTATAATTTTATAATTTTTTAGTAATTCTTGGAGAGATATAGAATTAAATGTTGAAAAGGAAGCAAGTTTGTGAAAATCTCCAACTGTTGAGTAGTTTGATGCAAGAAGAAAAAATACTACATTGAATTGGGTAGTTTATTCAATTGAATCTCCAATTTTAAGGCCTATCAAGTCTAAATATATGTGTGGTCTTTATAACTTCTTATAGTACATGCTTAATACAATGCTTTGATTTTTTTTTTATGGTAAAATTCATATTCATTGTTCATCATTGTTTTTTTTAAATTTTTGACATCTAGGAGCATTCAAGGGGGTTTCAAGTTGAAAAATGTCAATATAACCTTATCCCCTCTTGGAACATTTAACCTATAAAATTCTTCACTCTTTGTAGTGGTTTGGCTGCTCTTATAGTATCATGCAGCTCTTAGGAAACCAAACAAATAATGGTTTACATTTCTGCAACATCCTACCTTCTTTAACCTTAATCTCTTCCTCTACAATGTCCTCCACTAAACTCATTATAGTAGGAACTATCAACCAATCTCTCACATCTATCAGCCTCTTTCCTATCTTCAACATATCATTTGCTTTGGCATTCCAAATACATTGACTACTCAATATGGCTCTGCATCCTCTTGTTAATTTATCTTGTCCTTTGGAATACTTTCCTTTGATGACTCCTTTCATGGTACCAACTCTCTAGGTGCTACTATTTTTATATTTGTGGTGCTACCATCCATTCTAGTAATGTTGCATGTATTTGTGATCAATACAAACCACTCCTCTTTAATGCAAAACTTTACACCATTGTAAAATTATACCTCACTTCCTAACAATGGTATTAACCCTCCTATCATACACTACTTTATCAAACTACCATGCACTTCTTAATGAAACATGTCCATTGCTAAGATATAGCATAACGCTTCATCATGACATGCTTTGATCTTGAAATTTATCTAGCACTATTCTTGTACCAAAATTAAATCCACTTACTATAATAAACCAAGGCATAATGGATTTGGATGTCTCAACATCCTTAGTCCTAGATTGTCAACCATTTCCATAAACATTAGATTTTTTTTTCTACCACTATCTACCATCATATCACAACTTTTACCTCTTTCCTTGCATCAAGTTCTAAAAAAAAATTTCCCATTTGTTAGTTCACCTCTCCTATTACACAAATTAGAGTTGATGAAGGTGAGATCGGAGGGCCTTGTCAGGCTATCACAATCTCACAACCAATTCACAATGCACAACAAGATCAACACAAGTTTACACACAGAAATTGCGCAAAAAGCTTTCTTTATTACTGAGAAGACATTGGATCATTACAAGCCATTGGTGGCTGATTACAAAATGTTTGCTAACATGCATATCAAAATCTCAGCTACAATCCTTCTTCTCACATGCTTTGGCCTACACTCTCTGGCCTACTTACTCTGGCACACAGTTCTGGTACCCTAATTTGGCACCTTATTTTGGCACACTACTCGACACCTTTCTTCCTTCAGGCTTCTCTGCCATTGCCTCCCCTTGTTCTTCCCAGCATAGACTATCCTTTTATATCATTACCTTCCTACATGTTGTCCTTGGTGCTCATTTATCCTCATGTCATAGTATCACAATGTCATTACCTCGTTATGCATAGCTTGATCAAGTCATCCAATAGTTGCTTAGATCTTCTTGACAGTTACATGGTTATTTGTATCATCAATTCTCATTTGTCTGTGCTAGGTAATCATCTCCATCCAACGATTCATATTATCCTTGTTACCATTCATAATTCACAACAAGGATGTGAATTACCAATCATCCCATCATTACTTGCCAACTGTCCACATTTTCCAACCCACTGATCACTCCATCGGAATATCACTAAGCCTTCGGGAGATCTCCCTTTGAAACCCCCATGTCACACTAATAAAGCTCTAATCGGAATGTCTAATAGACATTTCCTAATCTCTCACCAACTACACATTGTCTCATTGATTTGTACCATCATCAAATAATCATCTAACTGGGAGTTGATTTTCTAACAAGTATCATAAGTGTTCACCACGTGTCATTCTATCATTCGCCTTCCATATGCTTTGTTATTCTTACCCTATCGGGACCCACAACCAGCATCACACACTCCTATTGCTTCATTGGAGAGACTTTCTCCAAAGTCCTAGTGACACTACCCTGTCTTGCCTATGCATCTCCATTGCGTCATGCCCGCCATCAGAATGTCAAACAGACATTCACAAATGTCTTATCAATAGACCCATGTCTCATTGATGAAGATCCTTGTCCACCTCATCACCATGTCACACATCATAATCCACAACAAGGATGTGGATTACCCAATATCTACATGCCATTTGTCAGCTTTGTCAACACTATCACCCATGTCATCATGACTGGGTCCCACTCGGTAGGCTACCCCCTTATCGCCATGTTAGAGAGACATTCCTCAATGTCCTGGCAATACTCCATTGTCTCACCGACAATGCTTTGCTACACATTATTGTCCTGTCGAGGAGAGTTCTCCTAGACTCCTATTGATCCATCCATGTCTTTCCGATAAGAAGATTATTGACCTGTCGAAGTGACTTCCTCCAACATCAAATCGAAACACTTCGGTCATGTGGATATTGTTCTGTTGCTTGGAAAAAGACTAATGTCTTGCCGAACCTCATATGTCACATCAACATCACTACCACCACTCCGTCGCTAAGACCTACCTTGTCGAAGATACATCCACAAAAATATTTCCAACAAGAATGACTCTTATCGACATGTCTTCACCCCACACTATCAGGATGTCGAAGAGACTTTTAAAAATTTCTCACTGACTAGCCTGTCTCACACCAATGTAATTCCACTTACTGTCAACATCATCGGGAAAAGGGGATGGAGCACGATGCTCCTTCATCAGACTCCCCAGGTGAATAAAAAATCATGTGCTCCTGCACATGGAGTCCATAATGTTATCTTACAATTCCACCTTCTTCTTCCTTTCTTTCTAATTTCTTGATTCTACACTTCCGTACTTGCATTATTGCCTTTGAAGCTTCTCAAGCTATTTTAATCTACTTCTTTCCTTTTGTGCATACTTCCTCCATCGATTCTCTTTATCAAGTCTCCACCAAGCTGACTCATCTTCATGGTCTCCCATTGGAATAAAAAAAACTACTTCCTGAATTTTTACTGCTGCAACTTGAACCATCAAGCCATTTACATCTGCATTATTTACTTGCCCCTCTGCTACAAGTTCCTATATCAGATCTACACTTTACCATCTTTCTGTCTTTTTATTGCAATCCCACTTAAAGCTTTGACATCTTTGTTCTCCATTGCATCTTGCATTTCCTCATCTTCACGAGCCACAATCTTGTGCTCTACTGCTACAATCACATCTTCCAAGTTTGTTCTTCATAAACTATTGCAACTTTCAGGTTTCTCTCTTTTTCCATGCCCCCAACAAGACATAAATCCATTGAAAACTTCTCTCTTGCTTTTCCTTTCTTATCCTCTTGTGTGAGGATTTATTCTTCGATGCCACATACTTGACATCTTGTTGCAATCTCTATATTCCCTACAAACACAACACTACAAAAAGGATTGTGAAAATCAGGAGCCTCGAAAGACTCTTTATCACCATCTTCTCCCGTTGCAACAAATTTCTTCTGCTTCACCAACTTTTCACTTTCAACATCCAAATAAATTTTGATTCTCCTCATCTCTGCTTTCCATAGCCTTTCATCTTTATCTTCCTCAATTCCATCATCAAACTTGAGACCATTTGTTTTCACTATTTTAGCTTGTGAACTCCCTTCTTCCATTTCACAAAAATTACTCCCCTCACTTTCCATCTCTACCTCCTTTAGCTCCGCATCTTCTCCCCTTGCATGGGATGCCCCCACATTTCCTTCCTCCCATGCCCCTTCCATCAGAGGGTTGAAAATATTTTCATTTTTAGCTGTCAACAATTCTTTGATTCTCTCCATTTCTTCTATCAACAAAGTGACATCCTCGCCTTCACCAATCTGCTCATCAAATTTAGGATTCTTTAGATCCATCACCACATATTTGTGTCCTACAACATCACAATCCTTTGCTACAACATGCTTCACCATTCATAATTTATCTCACATTGTTGGATGATCGTCCCTTCTCTGTTGCTCTCTTCATAGGCTCTTTTTCCTATCTCAAATCATCTTCATGCTTAGGTACCTTGTCATGTACCCTTACTACAACCGATTTCCTTTGCCAAAATGGTACTATGTACCCATGATCCACTAATTTACTTTTATCCTTTCTATCCTATAGGTTTCCATTCCTATTTTTACTTGCATAATCAAAATAAAAAATTGTACTCATATTCACCTTCCCTTTGTCTTGCTAGCTTGTCACCTTCTTCCCTTTATAGGCTTTCTCCTTTTCTCTAATAATCCTTTTTTCATCTTTAGGTACCTTGCAATGTACCTTTGCTACATCTTGTTTCCTTCTCATAGTAAAAACATTAGGAGGAGGATAAACATTACCCACAACTCTCGTTTTCTTTTGTTTCCATCCTCTAACCTCGTCCTCCAATTCTTTTAGTTGTTTCCTCAACTCTACCAATTCTCTTTCCCAAAATATTTTCTTGATTTCTTCTAATTTGGGATTTCTTAGAATCCATCTAATGGAAATGCCCATTCTCTTTTCCATTTTCCAATCCTCTCAAAGTTGTAATCCACACAAATATTCAACCCTCAGGTCACACAAATCTAAACTGCTTCCTATTTGATGATCTTCTTACAAATCTTCAACACCTTTAGATGTTATCCACACACTCTCAATGCTCTAATAAACCTTCAAACCCTTAGGTTTGCATATATGAATTGCCTCACATTAGGCAATCTATTCACAATTGCAAGAAATATATCCCACTCGCACAACCATCCTCTACCCAACAAAGACTCTGGAAGATGCTTCCTATACCCACCTTCTCTTAATGGAGGAAATCTACACCTACCGAGATTTATCCTTCCTAGAGGATAGCAGCTACAAAACCTCTTTCATGCCTACAACAAACATTCTTTCCAAAACTCTTTCTCTTGATGCATACTCTACACTCTCAAGATCTTCTGGCCTTTTCTTGATCCACACTCACAGGTCCTGTTGTAACTACCTCACATTTGATGCTTTGTTACAAAATTAGGACAACTATCTATGATACCACTAATGAAGGAAATATTGGAGGGCCTTGTCAGGCTATCACAATCTCGCAACCAATTCACAACATACAACAAGATCAACACAAGTTTACACAGAAACTACGCAATAAAGCTTTCTTTATTACTGAGAAGAAATTACATCATTACAAGCTATCAATGGCTGATTAAAAAAATGTCTGCTAACATGCAGATCAAAACCTTAGCTACAATCATTCTTCTCACATGCTCTAGCCTACACTCTCTAGCCTACTTGCTCATGCACATAGTTCCGGAACCCTACTTTGGTACCCTTATTCTGGCACCCTACTCGACACCTTTCTTCCTTCTGGGTTCTCTGCCACTACCTCCCCTTGCTCTTCCCAGCATCGGCTATCATTTTATATCATTACCTTCTTGCATGTTGGCCTTGGCATTCATTTCTCCTCATGTTGTAGTATCACAATGTCATTACCTCATTATTCGTAGCTTCATCAAGTCATCCAATAGTCTCTCAGATCTTCTTGATAGTTACATGGTTATCTATATCGTCAATTCTCATATGTCTATGCCAAGTAATCATATCCACCCAATGGTTCATATTATCCTTGTTACCATTCATAATTCGCAATAAGGATCATGCAAATTATCGACCATCCCTTCGTTACTTGCCAACTATCCACATTTTCCAACCCACTGATAACTCCATCGAAATATCGCTAAGCCTTTGGGAGATCTCCCTTTGAAACCCCCATGTCACACCGATAAATCTCTAATCGAAATATCGAACAAAAATTTCCCAATCTGTCCCCGACTACACATTGTCTCATCAATCTACACCATCATCAAATAATCATCTGACCGGGAGTTGATGTTGTAACAAGGATCATAAGCGTTCACCACATGCCATTTTGTCATTCACCTTACATATGCTTCGTCATTCTTACCCTTCTGAGACCCATAGTCAACATCAAACACTCCTCTCACTTTGTCAGAGAGACTTTCTCCAAAGTCCTAGCGACAATACCCTATCATGCCAATACATCTCTATTGCGTCCTACCCGCCATCAGAATGTCGAAGAGACATTCATGAATGTATTATCAATAAACCCATGTCTCGCCAATGAAGATCCTTTTCCACCTCATCACCATGTCATGCATTGTAATCCACAACAAGAATGTGGATTACCCAATCTCTCCACACCATGTGTTGGCTTCGTCACCCACATCATCATGACTAGGTCCCACTCGATAGGCTACCCCCTTATCGCCATGTCGAAGAGACATTCCTTAATGTCCCAACGATACTCCATTGTCTCACCGACAATGCTTCCCTACACATTATTGCCTTGTTGAGGAGAGTTCTTCTAGACTCCTGCCGATCCATCCATGTCTTGCCAATAAGAAGATTATTGGCCCGTCGAAGGGAATTCCTCCAGCATCACACTGAAACACTTCAGTAACACCAATATCGCTCTGTCACTGGGACAAAGACTAATGTTCTGCCAAACCCCATATGTCACATTGACATCGCTACCACCACTTCGTGACTAAGACCCGCCTTGTCGAAGAGGCATCCACAAAATGCCTACCGACAAGCATGACTCTCACTGACATGTCTTCACCCCACACCATCGGGAAGTCGAAGAGACTTTTACAAATCTCTCACCAACTAGCCCCTCTCACACCGATGTAATTCCACTTACTATCAACATCATCGAGCAAAGGGGATGGATCGTGATGCTCCTGCATCAAGAGCACTTTGTGAAACTAAAAAATCCCCTTACTCATGATGTCCTAACCTACTTATTGGTTTGTAATACTGCTCCAAGTACTCTTTCATAGTAACCTCTCCTACCATAAATTGTTTACACTTTTATTGCTGCAAAATTGTTGTCAAACCCTCTATGGATGGGAAGGATCATCCCAAAATAGAAAAATTCACTTATATAGATGAAAAATAATCGAAATGAAAATGTTGGTTAAGGTTTGATATGAAATATGCAGCCAACTTAAGACCCTTTGATATGATAGGATTGGAAATACATGATTTTCTATGTGTTGGAGCAGCTTAAATTGACTGATATGCACATTTTCAGACCTATAATATTCAAGTTTTGTTTGGAAACAATGAATAAATAGCTGCTATATGTTGTAGGAATCTCATATGGTGAATATCTAGCAATTTTGGTGGCTATAGATGAAAGGATTGATGACATTAACTATGTGTACAATTGATTATAAGGATTTTATGTTGAAATTATCCAATACCATGCATGCTTTTATTGTCCTTATGGTGTTTCCAAGTGCACTTATGCTTTTTTTGTTACCATATGGTGGAACTAATATATTGTTTGTATCATCATACCCTATGATATAGATAAAATTCTTCGTCATGTTTAGGAAATGATCAAGGATTAGACCAACACAGGAAGAGAAAGAAGCTAATAATGCAAAAAAAAACATGAGGGAACTTCATGAGAAAAGGAGATTAGAATTGATAGAAGAAGAGGAATGTCAACCATCAATGAGAGATATGGAATTGGTGACACAAAGGGAGCAGATGCAAAACCTTCATGCTATGAGAAAATTGAATACCGTTGTTGGAGACATGTGCTCTACTACAAGTCAAGGTGGAGGGACACCATCTACTACATCTTGAGTTGAAAGTAAATCATCACTGACATGTGAAGAAGGAGGTACACCATCTTCCCATCTCAAGTTCAGGGTATGTTGACCATCTATTCCATCTCTGATCGAAGGTACGCCATCTATCCCATCTAGTGTAAATATTGAAGAAATTCCATTGAGTGTTGAGATGAATTTACCTTTGAGAAAACCACCTAGAATTTTTCATAGAAAGCCAAAGTATTTGATTAATATTGATGAGAATATTTTGTAGCCAATGAAAGGTAAAATTCCACAATACACTTGTAGAAGATATGCTCATAAGATTTGGAGAGTGTTCTTTGAAAAGTTAAATGAGACTGCAAGATGTCAACTATTTGTTAAAATGATGCGAAGTATAAAGTATAGGTCCATCATGAAGATTCCTTGTACTTAATTCTGAACCACCACACTCATACTGACTGTATACCTGACATGGTATAATAAATACACCAACTATTTGATGGAAATCATGTCACAATGAAACTTAATGTATGTTACTTGATATAAAATATGATTAATTAGATGTAGTCTACACATTGATAAACAACATGCTTCTGGAACCTTGAGTCAAATGATAATTCTAGTACTCCTACAATCTCTTTCATCTTTGACAACCCTGACACCCTTTGATAACAATTTTCAACAACCTTTGACAATCCTTTGATATCAATGTCAACCTATGTTCAACATTCTTAATGTTATTTATTTGTAAATATTTCATGGAGGAGAGACAATTTTGTGAGGAGGCACACTCAAGTTTGCATGATATACAAGGATGGGTAGACTAGTTACCTAAGAGGAAGGTGGAAGAAATGGATAGAGTGGTTGACTCCAAGATAGTTAAGAAGACTAGAGGGAAGAAATATGTGGAGTACCTAGTCCATTGGAAGAACAAGACTACTGATGGATCCTCTTGTTTGACAATTGTAGAATTGACTAAGTATGGGATTTTGATCCTAGACTTGCTAAAATGTTCCTGAATCCTCGACTCATGAAAAATTTCACTTACTTGACTTGTATGATATAGGAGCGTCCGGATTCATTGACAATCCTACATCAACACAAAAAAAAATCAGTTTTATGTTTGTTATTTTCTTTATTTTTTCTTACAAGAATAGATCTTCCAAGATTTATGAAATTTGACATAATAACAAAGTTTTACACTTTTGATGGTTTTCTCAGCTTCATGAACTAGCCGATTTTTGAAAGAAGTTTATTTCCAAATAGTTCATGCCGAAACATATGGCCAAGAGCTTTTTGTTTCATTTCGACCAAGTCCTTAGTTTGTGAACTCCTTAATTTGCTGAAATTGAAGTTCACCAAAGTATCTATTTGATGAATGAAGAAGAAGTAGTGAAGTGCCTTAATTTTTTAGTTTGCCTTTTTGGCTTCATGAACTCTTAAGTTTGTGGAACGATGAGTTTGCTGACCGATAAGTTCGCCAAAGAAGGAAGTGAAGAAAGAAGCAAAGGAGGAAGTAATTTGTGATTTTGAGAAGTCACCAAATTGCTAAAGAAAAAACCAATTCGTGAGTTTGTGAGTTCACTTACTCACCAAAATATCGAAATAAGTTCACAATTCCTTGCAAGCACCGAAAATAAGTTGTTCTAATTTTTGGCCGGATGTTCAACTCACAAACTTTTCAATTCATGGATACTACGAGTTTCTTGAGAAACAGAAGTAGAGATGTGGGCATCTATCCATTAGAGATAGTTATTAACAGTCGGGAGGAAAGTTTGAGTGTGTAGTTTTGTTACCGAAAATTTTCAAAATAAGAACTTTCTTGAGAAATGAATTGGCACGTCTGGAGAGCAACTTGACTAGATATTCTTTAGTGGCCTGCATTTATCCCCACATTCTAGATCATAAGGGCAGTAAATCTTTGTGGGAGTTTCTGGACAATAAAATAGAGTAACTTCCCGGAGATCAGAATTCAATACAAAAAAAATTGTACTCATTTATTCTGAGCAATGATAGAACAGGGACGTAAATACAGAAAAGGAAGATTCTAACACAAGAAAAGAATAATTGTGTGTGAAATAAAATCAATATCAGGATGTATATGAAGGCACATAAGTAAATAATGTAATCTTGTTGGCATATGATAAATTTATCAGAAAATTCACTTAAGCAATTCACCGTCATGGAAAATTCACTGACGAAAAATTCACTAACAGAAAATTCACCATCGAGGTGAATGTCAGCGAACTGATGACGATAAATTTTCCATCGGTAAATTTTCTGTGGGGATGAATTGCTGACCATGAATTTTCCTAGAACCAATCTTGTTATAACCGCTTCACAAAAATTATTAATAAAAAAAGTGTTTGATTAGCTCCTCATTCCAGTAGCCTATTAAGGCCCCTAGAACCCGAACTACACCATATTCTAAGGGCATTTCATTATAAGGAGGTTTAATCCAAAACCATCTCATGATAGTATGCACAAGTACATTCGTTATACATGTGACTAATTATTAGGTTTAATCTAAGGGGCATCATTAAATATAACCTCAACAATAATAGTTGTGATATTTTGCAACATTTTTTTTATTGTGGTCTAAAATTGAGACTCACTATTAGCAACTTAGAGATTTCGGTGCATATGCATTTATTACAAGGCCTTAAACAATATAATGGTAAATATTTGTTTTTTTTCCACACATAATTTATTTGCTTGACCATCTATAGTATGGTATTTTGAATAAATCTATTTTAGGTTCTAATGATCATCAAGTAAAAATAAAAGAAGAGAATTCTTGGAAATATAGATTTAATATTAGGTGCAAGGTTTGTTTAAATGGATATTTATTCTACATAGGTTTCTTAATACACTAGAAACCTTCATTAAATTGATACATAAAATGCTTCACCCTTTCATTCAAGAGAGTGCGATTATTTAAACGGATGATATTATTGTTCTCAATTGAATGTACAATGAACATGCCACAAACTTGAAAAAGGTGTTATACATTTCAAAGGATAAAAGACTTTAGTAAAATTATAAGATAGGTGAATAAAAAGTAGATTTTATTTTACCATTGACATGTGGTAGATGATGGTATAGTTTGAATTAACTTAAAAAAATACGATATTATTGTTAATTAGTCCAAGCCCACAACCATAAGTGAAATAATGAGAATTATTCAGAAAATACAATCTTTACATAAATTTATAAAAGAATTTTCTTACACAACAACTTTTTTTGCATTAAATAATAAATCATGATAAAAATCTTAAATGTGAAAATAGAAAATAAAAAGATTTTGATAAATTGAAGAAAAAAATCAAAGAAGAGCATGTAATAGGCTTTCTAACTTGTAACCTCCATTTGAATTATAGAAATAGATGCAAGAAATTTTGATTTGAGGGCCATTATAATGTGAGGTGGAAGACCTATATTTTAATATTTTGAATTTTTTTATGGACTCATTATTTTGGATTATATATGTGACAATGAAATTTACTTGATGTAAGTGCTAATAAAGAATCATTATTTATAAGGCTAGGAGACCATAATGCCTATAGACCATTGACCATTAAAATATTTAGTAGAATCAACATTGCAAGTGAATGGGATTTCTATAATGATTTCACTTGGTGACTAAATATTATTAAATATATGAAAATAAAGCTTATTGGTTTATTGTTAGGGCCATCATTATTATCATATATTTCTACTTTTCATCTTTTTGATCCTTTTAGAAAGGGGGTTTATCATGAAAATTATTTTAGTTGCTTCTAAAAATGGATTATTCTTGAAGTTTACTTTGTTGTGGGTTTTAAAATAGAAGAGATTATTGCTTCTAAGATAAGAAAATAATTTAAATATAGTTGGTCATTTTAGAGTAACAAAAATAATTTTAAATGTGTAGTATTATGTTCATAGATCTTATATATGCAAAGTGATAGTAAAAAATATTGTGGGACCAAGCCTACTAATTAAAAACTAGGGTTGTATCAATTGCATGTACTTCCACCACACTATCTTTTTAGGTTTATTCACACATCTTTATTTTTATGTTGATCTTTAACTTTCACTTTCTTGTAGTTTTTCTTTAGCATTTTTTAAATGCAATCTATGAAATCTTAGTGGAATTTTTTTTGAAACATATTGTTGAGGGTCTCTAGCCCTACTGTATAAGTTATTTGTTCAATACTCATATAATTTCTATTAAGGGTCTCTGTGTTAAATACTTATATAAACTCTTTATTATTTCTTTGTGTTCAATTCTTATATTTAAGTAATGTAAATTCTTTGTACATTCAATAGTTATACTAAAATAAGTTGATTCTTGTTTCAAATGATTGAAACCATGTGTTCTATTAGGTATAATTATTTTGAAATTCATGTTACATAGAAATAATCATGAAATTTTAATATCACATGAAATATTTTTTAAAAAAAATCTTGTGTGCTATGGGAATGTGTGTTAAAGAAAGTTTATAAAATGATTTTAATATATTTATGTTTTTAGTATGATTAAATTAGTAAACTATAAATTTTTATCTAAATTTAATTTACTAAATTAGTTAATAAATTATATTAAATTAAAAACTTAATTTGTAAAATACTAAGTTAATATATTTGTTAAAAATGTAATGCATGTGCATATGATATAATCATTAAAGTAACAATCATATATTTTGATAAAATTAATATATAGATACAATTCTATAATTAAAAATATAAATTCTCATACATATACACATGTGATATAAATAATTAGGTATTCACATGATAACTATATATAACACATAAAATGGTCATAATTCATAAGTATATGTGCATATAAATATGTAACACAACTTAAAAAAGGATATGTGTGCATCTATGGATGGATTGAGCCTTGATATTCCTAGGAAAACTAAAATCATATCCTAAGCATGTATTGCACCTTGTCTAAATCCTTCTCTTGAGCTCAATCTATGAGCATCATCTAATTACTCATGTGTAGAACCTTGCACATTAAATTATATCTACACATGCATGATTATATATATTTTTAAAATAGAAATGAGATATGAAGTGTTTGAATATACAAATTATTTAATTTAAAATTTGTGTACAATAACTTTACTTAAATTTCACATGAATCATGTAGAGGATTTTGGATATGACTTGAAAGAAAACATGATTTGATATTGGAAGCACATGCATGTAAATTTAGAAAAATTGTGGTAGAAAATTTTTATTTGTACATGTTTACATATTTAATATGTGAATAAATTTATGTACTTGATGTAAAACTATATGTACTTAAAATATAGGTGATTTATACCTAATGATGATGTGTTTTATTTCTAACATACCATAAATCTCTAAATCCTAAACTCTACATAAATAATCAATGACTTAATACATAAGATTTCAATTAAGATTCAACTCACACATGATCCATTTTATACCTAAACTTTCTAAATTGTTAAATAATAGATCATGGTAAGAATCTTAAATGTGAAAATAAGAAATAAAAAGATTTTGATAAATTGAAGAAAAAAATCTAAAGCATGTAATAGGCCTTCCTAACTTGTAACCTCCATATGAATTATAGAAATAGATGCAATTTTTTTTTATTTGGGGGCCATTATAATGCAAGGTGGAAAACCTATATTTTAATATTTTGAATTTTTTCATGGGCCCATTATTTTGGATTATATTTATGACAATGAAATTTATTAGTTGATGTAAGTGCTAAAAAAAAAAATTTATTTATAAGGCTAGGAGACCATAATGCCTATAGACCATTGACCATTAAAATATCTACATCTTTAGAAAAACATTTAATAGAATCAACATTACAAGTGAATGTAATTTCTATAATGATTTCACTTGGTGATTAAATATTATAAAATATATGAAAATAAAGCTTATTGGTTTATTGTTAGGGCCATCATTATTAACATATATTTCTACTTTTCTTCTTTTTGATCTTTTTAGAAAAGAGTTTTATCATGAAAATGATTTTTGTTGGTTTTAAATATGGACTATTTTTGAAGTTTACTTTGTTGTGGGTTTTAAAATAGAAGAAATTATTGCTTCTAAGATAAGAAAATAATTTAAATATAGTTGGTAATTTTAGAGTAACAAAATTAATTTTAAATTTGTAGATTATGTTCATAGATCTTATATGCAAAGTGATGGTAAAAAATATTGTGGGACCAAACCTAGTAATTAAAAAACTAGGATTGTATCAATTACATATACTTCCATCACACTATCTTTTTAGATTTATTCACAAATCTCTACTTTTATGTTGATCTTTAACTTTCACTTTCTTGTAGTTTTTCTTTAGTATTTTTTAAATACAATCTATGAAACCTTAGTGGAACAATTTTTTAAACATATTATTGAGGTATTGTTGAGGGTCTCTAGTCCTACTATATAGTTTCTTTATTATTTCTTTTTGTTCAATTCTTATATTTAAGTACTGTAAATTCTTTGTATTCAATAGTTATACTAAAATAAGTTTTTTTGTTTTCAAATGATTGAAACCATGTGTTCTATTATGTATAATTATTTTGAAATTCATGTTGCATAGAAATAATCATGAAATTTTAATATCACATGAAATATTTTTTAAAAAATAGTCTTGTGTGCTATGGGAATGTGTGTTAAAGGAAGTTTATAACATGAAAATTATGATTTTAATATATTTATTTTTTTAATATGATTAAATCAGTGAACTATAAAATTTTATCTAAAATTAATTTACTAAATTAGTTGGTAAATTATATTAAGTTAACAAATTAATTTATAAAATACTAAGTTAATATATTTGTTGAAAATGTATTATGCATGTGAATATGATATAATTGTTAAAGTAACAATCATATATATTGATAAAATTAATATATAGATACAATTCTACAATTAAAAATATAAATGCTATACATATACACATGTGATATAAATAATTAGGTATTCACATGATAAATATATATAACGCATAAAATATTCATGATTCATAAGTTATGTGCATAAAAATATTTAACAAAGCTCAAAAAAGGATATGTGTGCACCTACATGGATGGATTGAGTCTTGATATTCCTAGGACAACTAAAATAATATCCTAAGCCTTTCTTGCACCTTTTCTAAATCCTTATCTTGAGCTCAATCTATGAGCATTATCTAATTAGTCATGTGTAGAGCCTTGCACATTAAATTATATCTACACATGCATGATTATATATATTTTTAAAATAAAAATGAAATATGAAAATTTGAATATACAAATTATTTAATTTAAATTTTGTGTACAATAACTTTACCTAAAACTCACATGAATCATGTAGAGGATTTTGGATATGACTTTAAAAAATACATGATTTGATATTGGAAACACACATGTAAATTTATAAAAATTATGGTAGACAACTTTTAATTGTACATGTTTACATATTTAAAATGTGAATAAATTTATATACTTGATGTAAAACAATATGTACTTAAAATATAAGTGATTTATACCTAACGATGATGTGTTATATTTCTAACATACTATAAATCTCTATTCCTAAACTCTACATAAATAATCAATGACTTAATACATAAGATTTCAATTAAGATTCAACTCACACATGATCCATTTTATGTTGATGTAGCTAAACCTTCTAAATTGTTAAATATAAATTTCTCATAATTTATTACCTAAGTTGCAACACTAATGATCCTCCCAATCCCATTGAGATCAAAATAATGAAGGGCATGGTGATACTAGTAAGTGGTCCCAACTCTAGAATTGATGAAGTATCACCATAAATAATCTTGAAAAATTATCGTAGTTGAAAATGTTGTGTAACCTTAACCTGATTAGGAACTTGTTCAAGGGGTTATAGAATCAACTGGGAAGATCCTAATTCCTACTTGAGCATTTTGTAGCTATTTGACAGTGGTCCCTTTCTATTAGAATACAATATGATGTGTTGGAATAACATCAAGAAAGGTCTCATACTCTATAATAATAAACTAATATGAATACAATATATCATGATTTATTCATGTGGTTAAAGGATCATAATTGGTTAATTTGGCCTTAGTGGGAGAAATGATAATAAATGGACTATATATATTGTATAGGAGTGAATTTGCACCCCATGTGTAAATTCCCCCTTTTTCCTTTTTACACTTTATAAAACCAAGTTTAGAGGCTTAATTCCACCTAAGCCCACTGCTTGCATCCCACTTGGTGCCTGTTTTGAGCATCGGTGGAGGCATTTTTGTCAGGGATGCCTGCACGACACATAGATGTCCATGTAGTGCGCTTATGTCCCTAGAAGATTCTTGAAGCTGAACGTATAGAGGCACTACACTTCTCATTGGGATTCAAGTTGTAATGTTCACCCCCTTCGGTTGACGAACCCGAATATGGTCGTTTCTTTCATTCCTTTCTTCAAATTCACTCCTTGAAAAAGCATTTCAATCCTCTTAGCATCCATTTTCACACCCTTGCACTCACTTTCAAGCTTTCAAGCAACATACTTGCACCCCATTGCAACAAACACAACACTCCATCACTTTGGTAGAGAAAGTTGGGAATGAAACACCATTGTAGCACAGGCTTGAGTACTCTCATTTTCTCCCCCAAGTAGCCTTGAGTTCTCTTGGTGGAGGTGGTAAGCTTCCCTTTTCTCCTCTCTATCACTTGGTTGAGTTAGCATTTTGCTATTTTGTAGTGCTTTTGTGCTCTTCACTACATTATTCTCTTTATCTTGTTTCCTTGGTTGTCCATGAGGGTGGAAACACCTAAATGGGGGTCTGACTAAGGTAGGCCCCTATACAACCACCCAACATTTTCCCCTCTTTCTATGTGTAGGTGTATGTGCTTTGTGGAGCTAGCTAGCGAATAGGCTCTTCTATGAAATCATCTTCGTCACTGTAGCTTTGGTATATTTACTTTATCAAATTTTTTTATATTTCTCATATCTCATAGTGTTTTTTTATCTCTTAGAAGTTGATAGCTAGGTTGCTAACTTGTTTTCTGATAGTTCATGTTGTAATTTTGGTCATGTTATCCCTTGCATAACCACCCCATCTTGTTTTGGATCAAAATGGGTCCCCCTTTATTTTTGTTTGTCCTTGGTGTTTTGTTTGGATCTTAGGAGTTGTTATTTTTCCTCCTAAGACCTTGTTTCTTTTGTTTCCATAGGTTTGGAACGCGGGCTGAAATTGGACTTAGAACTTTTTCCAAAGTTCTGGGTCTGGTTTTCATTCCAATTCTAGCTTTACTCCTTGCCTTGTCTATTTCTTCATTGCTTTGCTCATGTTGGGCCTTTAGGATGGTTTCATCCTTTGGGTTTTTGTTTTTTTATTTTTCTTTTGATTTGCTTTCCTTCTAGAAAAAGTGAAATCAAAATGAAAACTAAACTAGGAACTTTGTAAAAGTTTTGGGTCCAATTTTGGTTCCAACCTCACTACTACTTTTCTCCTTTGTTTTTTTGTCCTCGTTTGGTGTCTTGTCTGGGTCTAGTTTTTGTTTCGGTCTCTCTTCCTTTCATTTCTTCTATCACTGTCCTTGTGTCGATGTTTGTTCCTTTGTTGGGAGCGGAACCAAAATTAGAACTAAACTTGAAACTTCGTAAAGGTTCCAGGTCTGATTTTGGTTCTGATTCCACCCTCATTCCCTTTGTTGTATTTTCCCTAATGCAGGACTGGAATTAGATTTAGAATTAGATAAGAGACTTGGGTAAAGTTTCTTGTTTTGTTCTGACTCTACTTCCATGTCTGCTCTATCTTCAATTTACACATTGGTTGCATACTCATTTATGTTTTTGGTTCCGCACCTTACCAACTACATTAATGGAATTAATTTCAACTCTCTCACATGTGTGAAATGTTTTTTAAACATTAATCAAGGTTATTTTAGCTCATAATCATTATCTAAAACATTTTTATGAGCCAGAGCTTGAGTAAATTTGAGAGGAACATGATTTGGTTGTGGGCACGCATTGGTGAGTGGATTCTTGTCAAAGTTTCAACCTTTCTTGATGGTATTTTGAGGTAGGTGGTTTTCCCATTCCATTTGTGTTTCCCTTTTCTATCATTAGTTGTGTTCTTCGTGTGTTTGCAAGACTTTCTTTCATGGATCTTCACTTGTTTCACTTGTTGTTTCTGGTTTGGTTTTTCTTTCCTCCTATTTTCCATTTTTCTTTTTCAGTCATTTTCTTTGTTTTGGTGGCATGTCTATACTGTTGTGCCCTAGTTTTAACTAGGGTTTCATTTTGAGGGATCTTTTATGCTTTCAAAGTGTTTGAATCTATTTGATGACCACTTTGATCCTATTATCATAGCAAGTTAATGGTTTTGATGATAGGGTTTTGATGCCCTAATTTCTATAAGTTGACGAGTCACATAAAGTAGGGTTTATACGTTGACCTTTAAAATATCATGCCCTAAAAAGTTCAAATTTGGTTTTATCATGTTAAGGGTGAGGTTACACCCCTTATTTAAAGTTTCCTTATGGTTTCATGTGACCTAAGTCTAAAGTCGGTGTGACCATGTGTTTAAATGTGCTTCATTTGAATAATAAATTGGTGGAAGTGGATCCAAGAATGAACTTGTCCCATAAGTGTTTGCAGAAGAATGAATTCCCAAAATGATCCCACTTCTGTTGAATGTTGATTTTGGTCTACACCCTTATTATTTTGGTGGAAGTGGAACGAGAGTGGGAAATGAACTTGGAACCATCAGCTAGTTCTAGGTCTAGTTTCCATTATGATCTCGTCCTATTTTCGATCCTAATCCCACCTATGTTAAAATGGTTTCTATTCTTGATTCTCTCTTGGCTCCGCTTACGGTAAGTGCAAATTTTGACTATGTAAAGTTTCCTTGGATGAATAGAAGATGATATGAAAGGTAATATCAATGTAATGGTTTCCAAGTCTTTGTTGATCTAATATAGGACTATTTTGCAGTAGTGAAAATTGTCAAGAGTGTTACCTGTAGGTGTATTATGTATCATTTCCCTTTAATTTTTGTCTTTCATAGAGTTTATTCTTTTATTTTCTTCCCAAATCTAAATTTTTTGCTTCTATTTTACTCTTTATCATGGGTTCCTCTAAGTTTCTAACTTCTGGTCGCGCATTCTATAAGTTTTAAAACCTAAGTTGTTGATGCTATGTTGTATTAACCTTGTTGTCAGGTTCATTTTTTTCCTAACTTTCTCATAGCTAGACTTGTTCTTTAGTGGCGTCAAGTGAGTCAGTTCATTGTGAAGTCAGGGAGTTAGAGGTTTTCATAACTTCATAACTCCTGACTTTGAGTTATAGAGTTTCAGTTTTCCATGACAAGGAAATATGTTGTTCACCTACGTGTTTCAAGGTGTCACCTATGCATTAAATGAGGAATATGGTACAATTTAGAGATGTCTTATCAAGGACTTTTGTAAAGCATGCAAATCTTAGGGTTTGCTTTATCGAGGATTAAAATAAAGCACCATATTAATTCAACACCAAATGCACATCCTATCACTTGCATGACTTAAGGTGGTGAAGATTTATTTGTTTAAACCTACAATCAAACCTCTATCATTTACAATTATTTCTTCAAGCGTATGAGTTTTTATCTACGTACTATGAGCTCATGCAGTCTAGAATTGAAAATCGTTGGCTTGGTGTAAGGGACACGAAGTTGGGATTCTTTAAGCTAGAAGAATTTTGAGTGCGTTTAGAAAGTGACAAGAGGACTGCTATCAACACCAAATTGTTAGAAAGTGGATTAGCTCACATCGAGGGTTTTCTAGAAGCTATTATGAGCATGGACCTAATAGGTGCATGCGTGAGAAGATACATTCTAGAAAAATAGGAAATCAAAGCCGTGGATGGGATTGTTGTTGCTAAAATTTCTCCTGGAGTTGTTTCTCACATGCTAAGGATTCCTTAGAGAATTCTTGTGAAGGACATGTCTTTTGCAATGAAAAGTGATTTTTTCAAGGTCAATGAAAACTGGTGCAAAAATTATATGGCCAAAGGGTGGTTGAAATCAGAGAAAAGAGGTAAGTCACAGCTTCCTGCCAAACTTAAAAGAATGCATTTCAAAGAGGAAATTGTAGATGCCATTGCTCTATTACATCACATTGTTGGGAATGCACAATTTTAGTCCTTTGAAGATTGGATGTGTCAATTTATTTTGGTTATCTATGATGAAAATGTGTTCATTTATTGCACTAAGATAATTTGCTTCCATTTGAATGAACAATTAGTCAATTTTTAGAAAATTGCAACTTTCCATATGTGTTCTTGCCTAACATATATTATATCCAGTCAAAGGTCATTTTTTCCAACATTAAAACCATAGATACCTCCAACTTTTGGCATGCCTGTGTATAAGTGATACCCACAGTTTACTAAGCAGGTTGGAATGGGAGATTTTTCCCTTGTCAATGATGCATTCTTAATGGAAGCCGTGAGGAAATTGGATGGAAACCTTGAAGTGTGTTTTTCTTCTAAGTCAATGTCTCTTATATCAAAATTTGGAAGTTTTTATATACAATTTGATGGATTTTCCTACTTGAGGATAGGAGGTTTTAAGAAATCCCCGCTAAAATTGCCTAGATATCCTGACGATTTGTTGGTGTTCTTGGAAGTTTGTAGACAAATGGCTATTGTAAATGTAAAATAAATGAATATGGGAAAGAAAGGGAATCCTTTCCCATTGAAAACCCCATCTTTCACATGCAAAAATAATCATATGGCCAAATGTGTTGAAGGACTTCTTAAAGAATACAATCTCTAGTATTTATTCATGAGGGCCAATTTTGATAGCATGGGTTTTGTGAAACATAATTTACATGGAGGAAATTCATATCAACATCAACCTTCTATTGAGGATTTTTGGGAAGATTGTGTTGATGAAAATGAAGTCCTGAAAAGAGATTACATGAGATTAACCCTTGAGCAGATAAAAGATTTTGGTCTTCCTTTCTAGATTCCTGAGGGTATAATTGATGAATCGATGGTCATGGATCCTGAATATGAGAAATTATCTGATAAATCTCACCCCAAAATTGACTAGAATGAAAATTAAGTCTTGGATATGAACATACGAGCTTCTCGAGTAATGAAAAGAACTCAGGATTGGTTGGAAGGAAAATGGCAACAATTGGTAGGTTCTACTCAAGAACCAAAATATTCTCAGAAAAATGAACAAGGGTCTTCTCAGACAATTACAATGGACACATCATTAGGGAGAATGACTACAAGGTCTTCTAGTGTGAATTCATAGTTTGGGGGTGATGGTGAGAAACTAGAGGAGATGGTTAAACTAAAATTAGTATGTGAAAAAGACAACCCATCTACCCCTACTCCTAGAAAGAAGGTTAATCAAACAAAGCCTATGCTTGAGGATTCTAATGCTATTTTTAAGAAAATTGTTGAAGATAATACTTTTCCTCCATTTTCGAAGTACTCTCTTCTCTAGTGGAAAACATACCCATCACTCCTGGTGAGTCTAGAGAAGTTTCCCTAGTGAATAAGGATTTTTCCTTAATAGAAGTTTCCCCAGTATGGCTGAGAAAAACAATAGAGAGAAAGAGGAAATATACTCCTACAACAACAGTTGGAGTAGATACAGCTACAAATCTACTATAGAATTCTTCAAGGCCAAAGAAAGCTCAGAAGATGTCAAGAATTTTGACTAATCCTACTTTTGGCAATCAGGGATTGGAAATTGTAGATCCAACAAAAGATTTAAATGAGAATGAGATAATAGTAGCTTACTACAAAATCATACATATTGACATGGGGCCTCAAACACTTGAAGGGGATGTATATCATGCCAATTATTCAATTAATGCCTTAATTAAGTGGGTAAAGGAGGAAAGGAAATAAAAAGTGGCATTGTAATCCCAAATTCTTGATTTGAAGAACTTCATTTATTTTATAGCTCCCCCTTCTATATCCAGTGGAGCCTCAAGTTATTAGGTAGGAATTATTGATGAGTCCACAATGCAATTGATCAGAAAGAACCTAAGCTATTCCAAAAGTATCAGTGAATGGATTGATGCAATGCTTGAAGAAACTATCCTCTTTATCAGTAAGTCTATGCTTTTCTATACCCAAGTTGTTAAAAAAATGAAGGAATTGATGGCAGAGCTGTGGACGATTAGAAAAGCTCAGACTAGTCTCTATGTGCTTTCACAAGAAATCAAAGAGTTGATTTCCATGGATTGAATGAAATTAATCAATGAACAAATTGTGAGTAATTTGAAGGAGTTAGACCCTTCATGGACTAATTCATTGGAATGGAAATTAAGTGTTTATGACACCCTGGTAAAGGATATTTCTATAGTACTCAAAAGGTACCTAGATACGCTGGTGGAGATCAAAGGAAATTGTCATGACCTCAAAGTTGAGATAACTAAAGAATTTGATGAAAAGATTCTAGATTCAAAGGAAGTTTTCCTGAAATTTAAAGAAATGTTTAACAAGGAGATGGCCGATCCTATCACCATGACTAAAGAATCTTACTTGAAGCTCAGTAGATTGAAAATTTATCTCACTTTTTTTAAAACTGAAGAAAATAGAAGGTTTAACACTTTGAATGGATTTGAAGCAGCTCTAACCAAACTAAGAACTGGGATACAAATTACCACAACCATAGGGAGCAAAGAGTTACTTGCAGTTATTTCCAAATATAGGGATTACAAAACTAGGATGAAGGCGCAAGAGAAACGTTTGTTGTAGGAAGTGGTCAATGATCTAGAAGATGAAGAGGTTGAAGTGTCGGGAGATGATGCATAATTAATTTTTAGTATTCCATGATACTTTCTTTAATTTGGCTCTTTTAAGTTTAAAAAATATTTTAATTATTTGGTGTGGTTACTTTCAAGAAACCATTACCAAGACAATTTGTTTATGCTTTAAATATGGATTCAATTGATGTGCTTAGGATCTTTTGGGAAAACTTTGATTTACTCATTAGAGAAAACTCTGTTATCTAGAATATTGCTAATTGTTATTTTTCTATAGAGGACAATGGTGGATTTTATGCATTCATAATCTTAGCACTATGGTGTATGAATTTGTTCTACTTATGTTGAATGTTCTATTAGTGTTTGATCTATTATTGGAATGATAGATATTTTGAATTGTTATATTGTCATAGTATCATTTATCTATGAATAAATATTTTGTGGTGAAATTGGATTTCATTTTAGTTGTGAAGAATTTTTAGTTTTATCTTATAAAGTTGATGAATACCTTTAAGGATTTCTGGTTAAAATCCCCTACATTTATTTTCTTTCTGGTTAAAAGTAACATTAGTTAAAAATTATTCCTTAAATACCAAACAAAGGTAGCTTCCACCTTTTAAAATAAGCAGAGAATCAGTCTAAGGATTATATGATTACCAATTCAAATATGGTTACATTTGTCACCTTAGTGGGTGTGAGAATATAGAGTTAGGTGATAAATCTATCAACCAACATGGAGCATCTAAAGAAGCTTTTCAAAGAGGGAGCCAAGTTGAAGAAAGTTCAAGGCCAACAAAGCCTAAGAATATAAAGTTGGAGAAGCTCCCTTACACCTTGAGATACAAGCACAAGAGTCCCACTCTTATAGCCAGCAAGGTGGATTCAGATTGGGCTGATATCACTGATACAAACCTAGGGCCATTCAACTATGAGGATTTAGTTGAAGAAACTTTCATAGAGGATGTGACAGGGAGAACAAAAAGAATTGTTCAATCTGGATTGGCACATGTTGCCCTCTTTCCTCTATTAGTTCAATGTCTAGAGCTCATACTTACTAAAGTAGGAGCTTACAACCTGACAACAAGGAAATGTGTGGACCTGCAAGGGAATATCATCATTGATCTCACTCTACAAATCATAAGGTTCATGTTTGATGCACCTACACCACAAAACCCCAAACAACTCAATGAAGCAGAGGCATTACAATTGTATAGCAACCAAGAGGAAGCTAATAGGACCGACATGAACAAGAAATGGATGAGGGTGGAAAAGAAATCCTTGACTAAGCTTCCTTATCAGCCAAAGAGAGCAGATTTCAGTAAGGAGATTGGTGACATAATCATAATGCTTTCTAGAGTGTTCAGAAAGAGAGATTCTTCACACTTTAAGGAATGGATGTTTTCATTCATTCAAACCATTTTGGATGGAAACCAATAATTTGATTGGTCAATTATTTTGTCAGAGAGCCTACAGAATCAGGTTCTTAGAGTGGGAAAACAAAGAGTTTCTTCATGTGACTTCTTATTTAGTGTATGCATTCGCAAGGAGGGGCATTTTCCCTAGTTTGAATGTAGTTGGAGTATTGGGAGAAGCCCTTGGACAAAAGAAAGTGTGGGATCATTATGATAAACTAACCTTGAAAAAATTAGAGTTGCACTATAGAAGGGTTAATGATGCATTCTTGTATGTTATCATTAATTGGTTGACAGGTGATGCAGGGCATAGATTAAGCAGGGAAGCCATGGAATTCATTGCAGAATGGGGAAATTGGTACATTCAATACCCCAAGTTTACTTACTTTAGGTTGAAATTTTTTGATGGCCATCCTCATGTGCTTCTAAGATGTTACAGTAATAGAATTGTCCTTATGGAATTCATTTATTAGGCCGTAGGAGTCAATCTTAAATTTTCTATCAAGCATAAGACTAGTTGCCTCATTTGCTTCCAAGATGTTGTAGTAATAGAATTGTCCTTATGGAATTCATTTATTAAGACATACGAGTCAATCTTAAATTTTCTATCAAGTATATGACTGGTTGCTATAAATTTGCAATTAAGTTAGTAGAGTATTGTTGCACACATAATGTGGTTTCTAAGGAAATTTTTGATGAATTGATTTATTTGAAATTGGGTTTATATACATCTTAGAAGCATTTTGATCCCAAGCATAAGATGAATGGTTTACTCCCTATTGTATTTGAGAAGCATTTCAATTTGGTAGAATATTTTTTGATTGATCTACAAGATGAATATAATGTAAGAAGGAGGATCTATGAAAGGTTGCCCATCCCATTAATGATTGAGTATGGGGTGAAGGAAGATATTCCTGATACATTATCAGATGATGGCATAACCTTGGATCCCTAGTATGAGGCTGAAAACATAGGTACCAAGGAATTGGATCCAGTAAACTAGGATGAGGAAGAGTCCATTGATATTAGGAAAATTGCAAGGACAATGATGGATCAAAGTATCCAGTGGGTGGTGATGAGGATCAGGGAGACAAAGGCTCAAACTTCTAAGAAGAGGAAATTTGTAGGTACCCAAGTGTACAGAAGAATGAAGAGGACAACTCCTAAGGATCCATTGGAGTTTCTCCCTCCTAACTTTGGGGAGGAGCCTCATCCAATAGTACCAACTTAGGATATCCCTGAATCACAAGGTGAAGGAACTACAAATGTTACAGAAGAAACGTCATCTCACCCCAGGACCTCAATTGCTAGAGAAGATACTTCATCTCAACCTAGAGCTTCAACAACAGCTAGAGGTAAAACCTCAACTCAACCCCCCCTTAGAGAGAAACCTATTGAGGATATTCCCACTAGAAGCCTTCATAAGGAGGTTGAATCTTTAAAAGTGAAAGAGCACGAGGTTGAGATCCATGATATTGATACTAATTTGAAGGCAACCCAATCAGATAAGGGAACTCTTGTGATTGCACCCAATGAAGAGACTGAAGATGTGGGGACTGATCATGTCCTCACCTGGAGGATCAATGGAAACTCTTCATGACTTCTTATGTATTAAGCAAAGAATCCATGGAGTTCATTGTAGAATGGGGATATTGGTACATTTAATACTCCAAGTTTACTTACTTTAGGTTGGTAGGTTTTGATGGCCATCCTCATCTACTTCCAAGATGTTGCAGTAACAGAATTGTCCTTGTGGAATTTATCTATCAGGCCATAGGAGTCAATCTTAAATTTGCTAGCAAGTATAAGATTGGTTGCCATAAATTTTCCATGATGTTAGGAGATTATAGTTGTGCACATAATGTGGCTTCTAATGTCATTTGTGATGAATTGATTTATTTGAAATTGGTTTTATATACATCTTGGAAGCATTTTGTTCTTAAGCATAAGATGAATGGTTTGCTCCCTATTATCTTTGAGAAGCATTTTAATTTGTTAGAATATTTTTGAATTGATCTACAAGATGAATATGATGTAAGAAGGAGGAACTATGAAAGGTTTCCCATCCCATTAATAATTGATTATGGGGTGAAGGAAGATATTCCTAATACATTATCAGATGATGGGTAACCTTGGATCCCTAGTATGAGGCTGAAAAAATAGGTACCAAGGACTTGGATCCAATAAAATGGGATGAGGAAGAGTCAATTGATATTAGGAAAATTTCAAGGATAGTGATGGATCTAAGTATCCATTGGGTGGTGATAAGGATCAAGGATCTAGATGCTCAAACTTATAAGAAGAGGAAAGTTGCAGGAACCCAAGAGTACCAAAGAAAAAAGAGGAGGATAGCTCCTAAGGAGCCATTGGAGTTTCTCCCTCCTAACTCTGGGGAGAAGCCTCATCCAGCAATGCCAACTTAGGATATCCTTGAATCACAAGGTGAAGGAATACAACTGCTATAGAAGAAACCTCATCTCACTCCGAGACCTCAATTGCTGGAGAAGAGACTTCACCTCAACCTGGAGCTTTAACAATTGCTAGAGGTAAAACCTCAACTCAGCCTCCCCTTATAGAGAAACCTATTGAGGAGATTCCCATTGGAAGCCTTCATAAGGAGTCTAAATCTTTAAAAGGGAAAGAGATCCATTATTTTCATACTACTTTGGAGGCTAGCCAATTAGAAAAGGAAACTCTTGTGACTGCACCCAATGTAGAGACTGAAGATGTGGGGACTGAGCATGTCCTCACCCTAGAGGATCAATGGAAGCACTTCAAGGATGCTAAGAAGGAAGTGGATGCCAAAGCACAAGCTGAGACACTTGATAGGAAACAAGAATATGAAGCTAAAGCTAAAGAAGAAGAGCTATCAAGTTAACAAAAGGAAAAGGAAGATTTGTTGTAATAACAAAAAGAACAAGAATTGAAGACTAAAGAAGAAAGGGATAAGTTAGCTATGTTATAGAAGATTCATGAGCTTAAGGAAGAGAAATCTCAACAAAGGAGAGATAGAGAGGCCCTTGAGGAAAAATTTAGAGCAATTGAGGAAGCTCACAAGAGGAGGGAAGAGGAAGAATGCCTATTGAGAGAAAATGAGGTAGAAGCACTTGTTAAACATAAGCAAGACTCTAAGAAAGTATGGGATAGAGTTAGAGATCTTGAAAGAAAAAGGGATCAAATGTTAGAGGAGAAGAGGTTAGAAATTAAAATTTTCAAAAGGAGCTAGAAGCTAAAAGGGTGCAAGAGAAAAAAGACAAAGTTGAGGCTAAAAGATTGGCTAAGGAAAGAGCAGAGAAGAAGAAACATCAAGATGTTGACTCTCAGTCTAGGGAAGTAGTTTGGCAACCTATTTATCCTACTACTTATTCTTCCACAAAAGTGATAACTCCTATTGTTGCTCCAACATGGTTGAAGGTTAACCTACAAAGGAAACAAATAGTCCAACCTCAACCCTTGAATTGGGAAGATATGATGAAAGAAATAGAGAAAGAGAGGCCTAAGAAAATGGCTAGGGTCCTTCATTCCACAAAGCTAACAAATATAGGTGAAATCATAGTTGAATGTGCCATTCCAATGGTGGACAAGGATAAGAAAGATATTAAATTGACTAATTATTAGTTGGGTATGGTTAATTTGGGGAAACCAACAAGAAATTAGTAGATGAACCTTATTGACAGTGGCATCCTCCACCAAATCCAGTATGATAAAGGACAAACAAAGAAAATATGAGCTTAAGAATCAGTTAGAACAATTGCATAGGTTCCTAAAGGATGTATCTACCCCTATTTCCTCTCAATCTATTGCTCCAGAAACACCAGTTTTGGTGAGTAAGAAGGAGGTCGATGATCTTCTACAAATGAGGAGTAAGGTTGGAATGCTTGATAGATGGATAGATTGGTTGAACCAAGAGGTGGATGAGCTACTTGTTGACAGTTATAGGGCACATGAGAGTGTATTGGAGTTGGTTGAGGTCATGAATTCACATGCTAAGGATCTTGGGACACAAGATGAAAAATATAGAGAATACATAAAGAAGTTGAAGGACATCAATAAATTGTCAAGACAAACCTTGTTGGAACAGTCCATCCTTGAGGAGGATAATGCAAAATTTATGGAAAAGGCCTTCAATATTATTATGTTTCCATCCTCAATCATTTTTTATCATAGGAATGAGGTACAAGAGGCTGCCAATGATTTGAATGAACAAGATGAGGAGTTGGAAGAAGTCATTTCCATGCTTGTTAATGAAGGCATTCCCCTAAAAGATGCCCCCCCTCTTGACAAACTTAAGGAAAAATGGAATAGTAGGTTTGAGGAGGAAATGCACAAAGGGGATGATGGGGATGATTTATTGATTGATAGACTAATTGGTATCAAGGAGGAGATAAAGGCTGCTAGAAGGGAACTTATTAAACTTGGGGATATGCAAGAGTTTGCTTCCACGGAATTGAAAAGAATAAAGTTTGCAAATAGTTGGGTGGATGGGCTAGATGAAGATATGCTCCAACAAGTGTTTACCAGCTATGATGAGTACATACTTGAGTAGAAAACATAGGAATAAAG
This sequence comes from Sequoia sempervirens, assembly GCA_007258455.2. Lineage (NCBI taxonomy): Eukaryota > Viridiplantae > Streptophyta > Pinopsida > Cupressales > Cupressaceae > Sequoia > Sequoia sempervirens. The sequence continues at coordinate 51,027 of VDFB02057209.1, forward strand.
TGGCCCCACCTAATGATATGGTATGTTGGACATCTCTCTCTCTTTCTCTCCTATTTTGTAGGATTTTGACATCACTTCAACTGGACATTCTTAGAAGTTCCACTTTCCCTCTTTGTGCATAAGATTTTGACAACAGAGTCATCAATAGGTGAACTAAAGATCAACATGGTAGTCATCTCAAGCAGCTCTAGTGGTTTACTAAATTTGTGGATCTTAGAGAAATTAGTGTTAGGGTTCGTCTAAATGTAATTTTTCTCTCGATATTGTAAAGGTTGGATAATTGAAGAGGGATTAGCAGCCTAAGGGGAAATTTAGATATTTTTATAGTTTCAGAAACTGTTTTTACAACTTTTTGCAAAGACATTTAGATATTTTTACAGGTTTCAATAGTGTTATGTTATTTTCAATTTTTAGTCTAAGTGATGATGTCATTGAACAATAGTCATTTCTATGCCAATTAATGTTGTGCATAATTGTTTCTTATTTGATATAAATCAATAGAAGATTCTAAATCTGAGGCTATTTTCATTGAGTTATCTATGAATGAATTTTTTTGTGTTCATTGATCTATGAATTTTAATGATGAGATGATGGAATGTTCTTGTTAAGTTTTAAGTTTATGAATGGTGAATGATCTTTATGTCTTGAATTTTTACTATGAATGAATACAACGGTATATATTATGCTATAGATTGTATCATTTCATGGTTTAGTTGTTTGGAAACAATGATCATTATGAATTTTATATGTATGAATTGATGAAATTTTACATTCATGTTTTGTTGTCCTATGCTCTAAGTTATATTTTAATATTTATTTACATGCCCCAAACATAGATTAATTTGTATGATGTATTTTGTATCCCTTTTACCAGTAGGCCCCTTGAATATTACAATTGCATTGGCCATTGAACTACATCACCATAGTTGAGAACCAACTACAAAGACCTTGGAAGATAGGATGCTTTAGGTTATCTATCTTTTTTAGGAGAAATAGGGTAGAAATATTTTGTTTAATGTTGTTGTGTTAAATTGGCCATCAACAAATATGGTGCTAGAAGGAGGGCCTGGAGGAACAAACTAACTCAAATTGATCCTTTTCACCAGAAAGGTTTGAAAGAGTTCTTACATTTGATAAGAATCCAAAACCATTAGTTGAACTCCAAACCCTTATTAGACCCAAATCCCGTAGATTTTTTATCCCACCGTTAACACCACCACTTACTCCACCTGGGTTTCCCCCAATACCATAGGTGGTACAACCAAATCCACAACCACCACCACCTATGGCATTCTTTTCCAACAATCCTTTTCCATTGGGAGTCATTCCTAGTTGTATACATGAAATTCCAAATAACCTAGAGAAATTTTTCCCCAAGTACACTCATGGTGAATCAAGAAGTGCTAAAGAGCACATATAAGCTTTCAAAGATGCATGTACCCACGCCCAGATTTCCCACCATGATGTTGCATGTAGGTTGTTTCCTTATTCATTAGGAGACATGGCTTATAACTAGTATCTGAATCTACCTACTAGATCCATCCCGAGTTGGAAAAACTTAGAGGATGCATTCATTAACCAATTCAGGGTCTATGTGGATCCTGAAATAATATATCACCAATTTTCCACTATTAGGAAAGAGCCACATGAATCGTTACCCCTATTTAATACCAAATTTCAAAGGATGTATAGGAGGTTGCAAGATGCATACCCGGTGGCTAAAAATATTGCTATCCAAGCTTACCTATAGGCCATAGATTCCTTGATTGGCTTGTTTTTGCAAAGAACATACAATGCAGATGACATTAATTTTCTTTCCAAAGTTTACCACCTTGCTATTAAACAATAGATTAGTTCACAATTAGGAGGTCTAGGAGGGATTTTCCCCCTAGGATACTTCCAAGTTCCTAATCCTACCTCATTATTTAATATAGTCCCAGGAATGTATCATTCTGCATATGGACCCTTAGTTGAGTTATAATCTCCATCTCAAGAATGGACCAATTGCTAATCCCTCACAACAAGCTTAGAATCCTCATAATCAAGTTGGAGGATCTAACCCCATGACACATATGTCAACTGCAACCACTGTAGAAAGTGAACATACTACTCACCTAACAATGGAGTTAGAGACCCTTGAGAAAATTTTATCTCACATGACCAATGAGATGGCACAACTCAAGTATAACCCCCATCAAAATCAAAACCAAAACCAGAATTACCAAAACCAGGGAGGGTATTCCAACCAAGGTAATTATTCCAATCATAATTAGAATTCCAAGCAAAACCAAAGGAATTTCTAGAACCAGAATTCTCCAATCAAAATTACCAAAACCAAAATAGGGGATACAACCAAAGATCCAATAATAACATAAAATGAAACACTGGGCCCAACAATGGGGGAGTTTCCCATAACTATCAAGCTAGTGATGACAAACCCACACTGTGAATGTTGCAGATATCAATTTTATGACAAATTGGTGTAGGTTCCATGACATTATAACACATTTTGAGGTTAACTTCCCAGAAATGGAGAAAATGGTCAAGATTACACAAGTTGATGCTCCATTATAGGGTGCTCCCAACAAGAATGGTGGATCTATAGATACAACTATGGCTTACAAATTTTTTGATGAAGAACCCCCTTTTCCTAGACAAGAGGAAAATGAGCCAGAGGAGGATGTATATGATGCTCAAGCCTTCTAGTCAAAAGGGGGTCATTTCTTGAGGAATCAGAATAAAGAACTATTCATCACATCTGCTCCTCTAAACTCCATAGTTCCACCCAATAAAAATGCAAACAACCCACCTCCACTGAAATGCCCACCTAAATTTCAAAACAAAGTAACTCATCTTTTATTCCTAAGTGTCAAATGAAAAATGATATGGAATTTGATTTTATTTTAGAGATGCAAAAACAAAAGACTTCATTGTCATTCTTTGATATTTTGACATGGTGCCTTGTCCAACGCTATATCATTTTGAGAGCTTTGGAAGAGGCAAATTAGTCAAAACGAAAGAATAAGGTGACTCCAACCAATGAAATGAATGCAACCCTATACAAGGGTAAGATAAGAACCCCACCATTCTCTCTAAGCTTGAGAATCTTCGAAAAGAATTTGTACAACTTCCTCTTGGATTTTGGAGCATCAGGTAATGTCGTACCCTTTTCCATTTATAAAAATTTAGGTTTGAATCCACTTAAGACTCACAAGAAGGTAATCCAGTTAGATAAAACTGAGGTTAATGTGGTACGAGAACTGAAAAATATTCATTTGTAGTGTTGGTGGTTTTTCTAGTGCACTTCAAGGAACTTCTAAGAAATAGCCAATTCCTATATTCAAAAATTCTAAAAATGACAGGACAACTGACAAGATCTAGTCATAGACTAAGATCTTACTTTAGGCCCTATGGGACCTAGGAGGGTGTTCCTATTGGTGTTCATTTGATATTGTACTTGACAAAACACATCATTTTTACAACTCATTTCATCTAAAAGGTAAATATGCAAAGATTACTATGAAATTGGCAAGTTTCTAAGTAACTTGCACCATTTTGGTAAATTCCCTCACATATGACAACTGCATGTAAGATTTGTAAAAATATTTTAGAAATTTTAAAATAAATTCAAATTTTGACTCTAGGTCAGTCACCTTAGAATAATTTGATTAACCCATTAGGAAAATCTCTCAAGGAAACATATTAGTGCCTTATCCATTACGCTACAGAGTCATACACACAATAGCAGTAATACAAAAATGATCTCAAATCCTAATGGAAAAGACTAAATGCATAACAACTTTGCATTTTGAGACTTAAAATCCATGATGGACAACTTCTTATCATATCCCAAGAATATATTTATAAATCTATAACTCTATTTGATCTTTTAATTGATTACTTGAATCAAGGCATAAAACAGAGATATAGATTTGAATTGAAGTTCAAAATAAGAATGAAAATTTTATTGACAATTCCATCCAAGATTTACTCAAACCCACACAAGGAGAGAAAATGCATCATAGATATACTTTCATTTATATTCATGGATCAATTCTACACAAAAATTTAAGATAATATTTATATATTTGTCCAAAATAACTCAAAATAGGCATGCTTCTGCATTCCTATCACTATAATCATATATGGATTGGCCTAAAACTAACCTGATACTTCTCTATTATCTATCCTTTTTCTCTTTTTTCTTTTTCTATTCTCCCCTCTCCCTCCTTTTTTCCTCGAGTCTTGAATTACCTTTATAGCAACAAGGAGAAACAAGCTTTGGACTTGAATGCAATTACAATGTAAAATTATCATTTCACCAAAATTCCAATTGAATTTGATTTGAATTTCAAAGAAAAACCACATGCTGAAATAGAAAAAGCTAGTATAATAAGAGAAAGCCTAAAATAACCACCATCAGGGAAGAAAATACAAAGTACCGCCAAAACTTCCCTTGTCGTAACTCGAGCATCATGAAATAGGAAACCAAAATGCCACAAAGGTGCATGACTGATGTCAATTCATCAAAAAAATTTCCACAAATGCAAAGAAGAAGGCCACCACAATGAAATTCACAAACACTAGCAAAAAGAAGATTTCAAACACAACAAATTCATTTTCCACTCACACTACCATGATTAAAGTCACATCCATGGTATTCCCGACCACTTCTTGTCATTATCAGAGGGAGAGAAGAGACCTCAACTTCCTCCTCCTTTGTTACTTTTCCAGATGTGCTCCTAGTATGCCCACTTGGGGTTTTGACTGCCAGCAACAACACAAAGATCACCTTCTCATCTGAGGGAAAGCCCTAATTCAGCAGTGCCAAGTACTGAGCATAAGCAGAATCACTCTTTGAATCGCCATTGCCAAAGGAGGTGCTCATAAGGTTGATGTGAGAGTGCTAGCATCTGTAGGAGCCATGCCCATACCTCACTTTCTTCTTTGACCCAACAGAGATTGCACTAGACATTTTCATTTGTCACCCTCTTCTTTGGCAGCACCACCCTAGAATTGCAGTCGGCAACTGCATCTACTTGGTGCCAATCTAAGCTTAGAAGAAGTACCCACTTTCATAGTAGGAGTAGCTTCTTGTGAGTTCGGCAAGGAATTTTGTGAACTCAAATGGAGCGAATTTCTTACTAGTTCACTTATTTTCTCAATTGATAATTGCTTACACTAGAAAATGTCTAACTACTGAGTGATAATGATGCAAATAACAACCACCTCCATTGTATTTATTAGGTGAAACAATGGTAACCACACTTAGTGTTCATCACATGTGTAACCCTATCATTTCATTGGCAGATGTCCTAGTGTCGTTTAATTCCCATTTGCATGGAAATTTGTTGATTATTCTTCATGATTATCTGCATTTGCATATTCACACAAGTTCAAATCAACTCGATCGCTTGGCAGAGTGTCAGACATTAATGCAAGCTAATCATGTAGAGTAGAAATGACCATCAGGTGTCACTTTCCAGCTTTGAATGTGATCCATTGATCTTTTGTCTTGATGTATGATCGAATGACCAACTCATGTTTGACCTCCTTTGATTTTAGTGGTGCTTCACTAAAATATTTCCAACTAATTGTTCCTATCCATGTCAAATGGCACCTTCATTGTATGTGGGATCCACAACCTGAGCGATTGAGGGACAGGTGTTGAGATCTCATTTATCTTGCTGGTTTTAACTATTGATCACTTTCATTCAGTGAGCCAATAGGGAACAGTGAGGATCATTCCACTCAGTTGATCTCGACCGCTCATTGAAGATGCCAGGACATGGAATTGGTAGTGGAGAGTGGGTCCCACATTGTACCTGAGACACATGTTAGCTTCTCGCTAACCTCATTGCAATTATCTAGTGTGCACTTAACTCTCGCGCGGGCTGGTGGGGTATGGTTAAGATCTTATCCTTGATCTTTGAATCTTGGAAACTACACAATACGTGATGTTAGTATTAAATGGACAAGACTTGGCCCAACTGATGGTGACAAGACCACATATTTAGTGACTTAATCCTTAAGTCACCAGGTTAAAATTTGAAACCCAACTTTAGGAAAGATTTGAAACGATGGGAAAAAGATGATCGGTTGCTCAAGAAAATGGGGCTGGTAAGCAAACATGCCAAATGGCTCAAAGGATCACTTAAGAAACTGATGACTGACTAAACAGGTCAACATGAAAATATAATGTTGGCACATTTTCTTGATTAAAAACCCTACTCACTTGGGGACAAGGGTTTAGAAAGGAAGCTAGGCTCATGAAAATTGAGCTGAAATTCTTCATAATTTCACAAGCTCCATTAGTGGCTCATGCTCAGGGATGCATACCCCTAGTGGGTATAGTGAGAAAAGAATCTTCAGTTGAAGAAAACCAGGGAACATGATAAAAAACCAAAGGAATTACCTAGACTAGGAAAGCAGACCTAAAAAAACAAACACACTAGACCAACATATTTACAATACTCACAAAATGTACAGAAAATAATTTTACAAAGTAGAGCCTTCAGGCTCTAGAATTTCAGGAACAAATTTCCCTTTGTCAAAAAACTTTAGCCTATTTTCCCTACAATGAAGGCATATGAGCAGTACATGACACCAAATCATTAGTATTACATTGAACAATACCATTTATAGCATCCAAGGAAACATTGCTAGCTTTGTCCCTTTCTATGAAAGGTTCCTCAGACTGAATTAAGAAGGTGAAAATTTCATATTCCACATCACCATGAAGTACATGATGCTCAAGAATTTTTTTCATCAAATTTGAAGGCCTCATAGGTACTCTAACTAGGCCATTCCTCACTTCATTCAGGAAAGAAAGCATAACCAAGTCTATTATTAACTTTCCCTCCATAAATGTTAACCCCTTGAGGTGAGAGAAGTTCCATAATTAAATCCATTAGAGAAGGAGTATCTGCAAAAAACTCCACTGTAGCTTCATATTGTCCCATATGATCCTCACAATCACCAATGTCTCTAGATTGCTTTTCACTTAAATGAGAGGGTATTGAAATATCAGCATACTCAATAGTCACAGTGTAATTCCATCTTCTCAACATAGGGTAATTTTGTGAGAGTATTTCTACAACCATCCTGTAGATCATGAATATCTGACTTTCCAATTGTTCCTTCAAATATGTAATTCTTCTCCATAAGGAATTTAATGTGAGTATATTCATCTCTACGAGTTCCCTTATTACATCTAGAACTTATATCATACTTAAGGGTTTCCTCATTGGTATCTATATCTCCACACCTCTCATACAATTTAGGGCTTGGAAAATCAGAAGTAGCATCTTTATGGATAAGACTACCCACCTCAACATTATTTTGATCACCATTCATAGAATTTTCCTGATCTTTGTTAGTAATATCCTCAAAAAGAGGATTAATCCTACCCCAATAAGGACTTTCATTTGTAACTTCATCATCCCAAACATCTTCATCAAATAAAATATTTTTCCATGCATTAATTGTATGTATCTCATCATCTTTAAAATTAGGATACAAGCAATTCAGAGAACCAGTATACTCAAAATTAGTATGATCATTTGAAGAACACAAAGAAGCAATTTCACAATTATACTCATCATTTATATTTGCAACAATTGATCCGCAATTAGAACATTATTCACATGATGAGAACTACTCAATGCTTAGGAAACACACATCTGCAAGGCTATTAACATATCCCTTACTAGAAGCAAAGGATTCCATCTCCACTTCATATGAAGAGTCATATTCAATGGTAGATTCCTCAAGTTCAGTTTCATTAGTTTGACTTATCATGTGTACCATGGCATTGGAATCAAATACAATTCCTTGATTAGCAGATATATGATGACTGCTAACTGAATTAACTTGGGAGGTTGCATCTTGAATTTTTTGTGTTTTCTCATATTTTTCGATATCCCAAGGAAGACAATTATGAGTCACTTCTTTATTCGCATATTCTATTTCTTCATCTTCATCATTACCGTCTACATCTATTTCTAGATTTTTGGTCAAATGACAACACTCAACAATCACTTGTTCTAGTTCTAACACTTCTCCTTGACTTGATGACCTTAGCCCTTGACCATTTGCAACATGGAAACTATTACCCTCATGAGTACTAGATTAAGGCACATGACCATGTTCCATTCTTTCCACAATATTGATCCAATATACTACTTGGTCTAGGCTACAAGGTTTTAGATCCTCAGACCACTGGCTAGATCCTGACATATATGCTTCACAAAAAAAATTAATGCACATTTGATCACTAGGTCTAAGACTCTTAGGAATTTCCATCAATATATCCAAGAATCTTGAAAATAAGTCATATTGTGACTCATTTGCATGTCTACTTATCTCATGTAATTTCTTGATAGAGGGCATTACATCAGATTTCTCTCTCTTCAGTTGATGTGACATCTCTGCATGTTTGTATTCTACATTTCTTGGGAGTAAAATAGATACAACATCTATAAGGTCCATTTCATGGAAAATTCTTTTACCCTTTGATCTACTTGGTTCAAAATTGGGGGTAGTGCTAAAAATACTACTAGCAATTGCAAGTCCTCTCATTATTGAGTATCTCAAATTGTTCTCAATTTCAATGGAAATGTGATAGGCTTGGTGCAAAGTTGTGGGTTCCTTATCTCTTAATAAGAAGCTCATCTTCTTATCAAATGTTCCTAAGTATACCACCAAACATTATGTATCATTTGGCCTTACATCTTCTAGGATTTCTCTGACTGCCTTTATGAATCAGAGATTGAAAGCGGGGTCCAATTCCCCTTATATTTTTATATGGATCTCCATAAAGGATTTCCTTACCACACTTGGATTTACCCTTTCACCAAATTGGTCCATAAAAACTGTCACAAATTGACTCCATGAGGCTATGGAACTTGTTGGAAAATATGAATACCAATCTCTAGCATCATCCTTTAGAGTTTGAAAAAAAATTTCATGACATCTTCATAATTTACCTCAAAATCCCCCATAGCATCCATGAACATTTGCAGATGCTTAGAGGCTGATTCAGAACCTTGCCCTATGAATTTGGGTAAGTGCCTCCTAACATCCTTTGGAATTAGGTTAGGGAAACCTTATATACCTCTAAAAACTAATGGCATATACATTTCAATAACAAAATCCCTTTGAGGGGGATGACATGGCTTCTTCACCTTGCATACTTTAGCTTAATTCTTTATAGATAAATTCTTCAAAAGGAAATGCTCAACAGAATGAAATACTTCATGGATAATTACAACTTTGTGGACTAGAAGTATGGAAAGAATTATTACTATTCCCTGTCTTAATGCAAATCCATCTAGTAGGGAATCATCTATGCTCCTTAGCCTTGATTTTATTTATCACAAGCTTCCTTCAAACAAATTAACACTTATCTCAGAGTGATAAAAATACCTGGAAATCTTGTACTAGCTGTTAATCTTCTTCTTGATTGCAAATTATGAAAATCTTTGAAATATTCTTCACAATTTAACTAGTTCTTTGGACAAAGTCACCACCTCCTTTACAAAAGGAATAGATTTCAAAGGCATGAAATTTCTTTCAAACTGAAATCTCATTATGGGTTTTCTACAACAACAGAGTCACACTCATATCCTTTAGTCTTTGCTACAATAAATCTTCTCCAAGTTCAAGGGCTTTTCAATTATCTGAACAAAGATATCCAGATCCACCAAATTATGAATGGAAAATGTTATGACTCTATTTCTAAGCTCTTCAATGATAATTTTCTCAAGATTGGAATGACTCTTTGATGAGACAATCTACAATCAGACTTCTGAGTGCATCCCCAGTAGAGTCACAATTCTATTGGTGGTTTTTCCAATGCACTTCAAGGAACTTCTAAGAAATATCCAATTCCTATATTCAAAACTCCTAAAAATGATTGGCCAACTAACAAGATCTAGTCATAGACTGAGATCTTTTGTACTTTAGGCTCTATGCGACCTAGAAGGGTGTTCCTATTGGTGTTCATTTGATATTGTACTTGAGAGAACACATCATTTTCATAGATCATTTCATCTAAAAGGTAAATATGCAAAGCTTACTATGAAATTGGCTAGTTTCTAAGTAACTTTCTACCATTTTAATAAATTCCCTCACGTATGACAACTTCATGTAAGATTTGTATAAAGATTTTAGAAATTTTAAAATAAATTCAAATTCTGACTCTAGGTCAGCCACCCTAGAATAATTTAATTAACCCATTAGGAAAATCTCTAAAGGAAATATATTAGTTCCTTATCCATTGGGCTATAGAGTCATACACACAATACCAGTAATACATAAATGATCTCAAATCCTAATGGAAAAGACTATCTGCATAGCAACTTTGCATTTTGAGACTTAAAATCCATGGTGCACAACTTCTTATCATATCCTAAGAAAATAATTATAAATCTATAACTCTATTTGAGCATTTAATTGATTACTTGAATCAAGGCACAAAGCATAGATATACATTTGAATTGAAGTTCAAAAGAAGAATGAAAATGTTATTGACAATTCCATCCAAGATTTACTCAAACCCACACAAGGAGAGAAAATGCATCATAGATATACTTTCATTTATATTTGTGGATCAATTCTACACAAAAATTTAAGATAATATGTATATATTTGTCCAAAATAACTCAAAACAGGCATGCTCCTCCATTCCTATCATTATAATTGTATATGGACTGGCCTAGACCTAACTTGATACTTCTCTATTATCTATCCCTTTTCTCTTTTTTATTTTTCTATTCTCCCCTCTCCCTCCTTTTTCCTTTGAGTCTTGAATTCCCTTTATATCAACAAGGAGCAGCAAGCTTCAGACTCGAATGCAATTACAATGTAAAATTATTATTTCACCAAAATTTCAGCTAAATTTGAATGGAATTTCAAAGAAAAACCACATGCTGAAATTGCAAAAGCTAGTATAACAAGAGAAAGCCTAAAATAATTGCCACCAAGGAAGAGAATGCAAAGTACTGAAAAACCATCCCTTGTTTCTACCCGAGCATCAAGAACCAGGAAACCAAAATGCCACAAAGGCACACAATTGATGTCAAATCATCCAAAAAAATTCTATGCATGCAAAACAAAAGGCCACCACAATGAAATTCACAAACACCAGTAAAAAGAAGATTTCAAACAGAGAAAATTCATTTGCCACTCACACTACCATGACCAAAGTCACGTCCACAGTATACCTAACCACTTCTCATCATTGCCAAAGGAAGAGAAGAGACCTCAGCTTCCTCCTCCTTTCCTTTTCTAGATACACTCCTAGTATGCCAACTTGGGGTTTTGATTGCTAGTGGCAGCATAGAGATCACCTCCTCGTCTGAGGGAAAGCCCTCATTTAGTAGTGCCCAGTACCGAGCATAAGAAGAATCACTCTTCGAATCATCATTGCTAGAGGAGGTTCTCGTAAGGTTGATGGGAGAGTGCTAGCATCTGTAGGAGCCATTCCCATACCTTACTTTCTACTTTGACCCAATTAGATATTGCACTGGACATTTTCCTTTGTTTCCCTATTCTTCGGCAACACCACCCTAGAATTGCAATTGGTGGCTGCATCTACCTGGAACCAATCTAGGCTTAGAAGATTTACCCACTTTCATATTAGGATCGGCTTCCTATGAATCCAAGCTAGACTTTTGTGAACTCAAACGAAGCGACTTTCTTACTGGTTCACTCATTTTCTCAATTGATAATTGCTTACACCAGAAAACATCTAACTGTTGAGTGATAATGATGCAAATAAAAATACCTTCATTGTATTTATTGAGTGAAACAATGGTAACCACACTTAGTGTTCATCACATTTGTAACCTTGGCATTTTGTTGGAAGATGTATCAATGCTATTTAATTCCCATTTGTAGGGAAATCTATTGATTATTCTTCATGATAATCTGCATTTGTTTCTTCACACGAGTTGAGATCAACTCGATTGCTCTGTAGAGTGTTAGCCATTAATGCAAGCTAATCGTGTAGAGTAGAAATAGCCATTAGGTGTCACTTGCCAGCTTTGAATGCGATTCGTTGATCTTCTGTCTTGATGGATGATTAGACGACCAACTCATGTTTGACCTCCTTTGATTTCAGCGATGCTTCGCTAAAATATTTCCAACCAATCATTCCTATCCATGTCAGATGACACCCTCATTGTATGTGGACTCCATAGCCTGAGTGAGTGAGGGACATGTGTGAAAATCTAGCTGATCTCACTAGTTTTAACCATCGATCACTTTCATTCAATGAACCAGTGGGGAATAGTGAGGATCATTATGCTCAGTTGATCTCAACCGCTCGTTGAAGATGTCGGGACATGGAATTGGTAGTGGGGTACCTGGTACATGTGTTAGCTTCTTGCTAACCTTGTTGCATTTATCTAGCATGCACTTAACTCCCGTGAGCTGGCAGGGTATGATTTAGATCTTATCCTTGATCGTTGAATCTTGAAAACTACACAATATGTGACGTTAGTATTAAATGGACAAAACTTGGCCCAACTGATGGTGACATAACCATAGGGTTAGTTAATTAATCCTTAAGTCATTGGGTTAAAATTCAAAACCCAACTTTAGGAAAGATTTGACATGGTGGGAAAAAGATGACCGGTTGCTTAGGAAAATGGGCTTGGTAAGAAAATGTGCCAGATGGCTCAAAGGATCACTTAATAAAATGATGATTGACTAAACAGGTCAACATGAAAATATAATGTTGGCACATTTTCTTGATTAAAAACCCTACTCACTCTGGGACAAGGGTTGAACAGAATCCAGGCTCATGAAAATTGAGCTCAAATTCTTTAGAATTTCACAAGCTCCATCATGTAGGTTGGATCAGACGTATGGATCCAAACTTATATGGATATTCAAGTGGCTGATATCCATGAAATATATGGCATGCTTCTAAGCTGAGATCTAATGAAAATCATTAGAGGATATCTATCTTTGGACATTTCACATATGTGGCTGCCATGGAAAGGGGTAGCAACACAAATTAGGATTAAAAGTGAGCCTTGTCTCAAACATATGATTACGAAGTATGACTTCCCTAATGAGGTAGCTTACTTTGAAACTAAGATAGGAGTATATTAGAGGGAGGAAATCATGACCTTTTGAATGTTCAATCCTAATAACCTACAATATTTAGAGCATAGTGATCCCATGACCACTGTCAACTAGCAGGTTTTAGTTAGGAAACTACAACAAGATAAACTAGTTTGAGGAGACGAATTTGATCTATGGAGCTTACTACTCCCTAAAAATTGTAGAATTCATTACCAAAGCCATTCTAAGTTGACATGTCAACCTTGTTTCAAAATTTAAAACCATGTCTGTCAGTTTGAGGAAACCTATGAAAACCACCCTGAAACACCCCTTAATTAGTTTTCATTTGAGGCAAGGGATGCCACTATTTTAATACGAACCCATATTACATAGGAATAAGTCCTTCTCCCAATTGGAGAGGCTCACATTTCATATTCTTCCTTGGGAAATGAGGCTGCATAATCTCAAAAGTTACCTGATACACCCACCCCTGCCAACCTTCCAATTCCCAAAGGTTTGCTAAAAACAATGGTTGACTGTGCTATCATTGATCAAGATTAGATTCAAGAAGAATTGTCTACACAAGTTTTGAATTTGTATGAAACCTCTAATGGTTGTCATTCACATCACCCACTGTGTCCAGAAGTCTTAAACCAATCTAAGCCACCACCCATTTCTTGTAAACAATTACCCTTGTCTTGTCCTAGGAAGGAAATACCTGCCTTGGATCAATTGTGGATCCTTAGATTCGATGGATCTAATTCTAAATCAAGGAGTGGAGTGGGAATTAAACTAAAAAACATAAAAGGGAAAACATAAATTTTCTTCTTACATGATGTAGATCAGTTGTACCAATAATGTGGCAGAGTATGAAGCACTGGCCAAAGGATTAATGATTGCACACCAAAAAAAGGTTACAACTCTCATAGTAATGGCTGATTCAGAGGTTATTATCAAGAAATTTTGTAGTGAATACACATGCCACAACAAGAGGTTGGCTTCATATAGGAACAAAATATGGAATCTGATAGCGGACTTTGATGCCTTTGGGATCAAGTTGATACCCAGAGAGGACAATCAAATGGAAGATGCACTTACTGTTGCTGCTAGTACCTTGGAACCATGCAAGATTCCAAGTTAAAGAGGTTTTTAGTAGAGTTAGTCTCGATCCTAGCCAGCCTAGATAATGTACAAAAATTTTAGGCCTTTGATGATGACCAACATATACTTTCCTTCTTAGAAAGTTCAAACATCTTTCAAGGGCTGATTATTGATGAATCAAAAAGAGATCAAGGGGAGTGGGATCGAGAAAAATGTGATGTAGAAGGGATAATGAATTTGAAAACAAATAGAATTCCTAAGGGAATGGCAACATTGGAAGGATCTTTGACTCTAACCCTCGAGCCCATCAAAAGCTACCTATTGACACTAATCGAGGGAAGTATGAATCAATTAAATTGGTAGATTAGGCCCAGAGAAGAATGTGTTCATTGGAAAAAAATTCCCCAAACACATTCGAGAGAAAATCCTGGAAGCATTAAAAGCAGATATAGCAACAATTTCTTGGGGATACGAAGACTTGAAAACTTTTGATATGTCGGTAATGACACATACTATCCCCCTAAAGCTTGAAGCAAATCCTTTCCTCCAAAAGAAATGCCTAGTTAATGCCCTGATTGAGCCCTTAATTTAGAAGGAAGTGCAAAAGTTCATGTTTGCAAGGATAATCTTTCCAGTGATACATTCCACTTGGGTTGCCAACCTAGTCCCTATTCGTAATAAGAGCAGAGAGATCAAGTTATGTGTTGACTTTAGAAACTTGAACAAGGCATCAGAGAAAGACAATTATCCTCTTCCTTCCTTGGATGAGGTGTTGCAAATAGTAAATGGTTCTCAAATGATGTCATTCCTAGATGGATATTTAGGATACAATCAGATAATGGTCAACTATGAGGGTGAGATGAAGACCTCCTTCACTACTAAATGGGGGACATTTGCTTATCGAAGGCTGACATTTGGCCTTATCAACGCTAGAGCTACCTTTTAGTGAGAAATGGACATGGAATTCAAGGATTTGGTAGGTAAATGTATTATTATATATGTGGATGATTTGACTTTCTTTTCAATGAATAGAGAAAACCATGCTGCAGACCTATCAAAGGTGCTTCAAAAGTGTATAAGTTATGAAATCTCCCTTAATCCAAAAAAGTGTGTGTTCGGAGTTTCAGAAGGAAAATTATTAGGTCACATAATATTAGAGAACGAAATTTTGATTGACCCAGAAAGAGTGGAATCTATTATGAAACTGACCATGTCTAGTAGCAAAAAGGAGATGAGGTCCTTTTTTAGGAAGATAAACTTCATGCAAAATTTCATAACTGGGTTTGCAGATATTTTCAAACCCCTCAACGAAATTATGAAAAAGGATGCTAAGATTGAGTGGGAAAATGAGGCTAAATCTGCATTCTCACATATTAAATAGTCAATTTCAGAGGCACCAATTTTAACTAGCCTT
This sequence comes from Sequoia sempervirens, assembly GCA_007258455.2. Taxonomy (NCBI): domain Eukaryota; kingdom Viridiplantae; phylum Streptophyta; class Pinopsida; order Cupressales; family Cupressaceae; genus Sequoia; species Sequoia sempervirens. The sequence continues at coordinate 66,616 of VDFB02057209.1, forward strand.
GATTAGCTGAAGCCCTTTTATATATATTCTTTCGCATCTAACCATTCTTGTGTTGCTATTTTAACATAGTGAAAAGGTGAAGGAGATGAAAGGTCAATTGCTTTTATGAGTTCTTCATTCAAAAATGTTGAAGTTAGGTATCCACCCTTGGAGAAACAAGATTTTTCACTAGTGTCAGATGTCAAGAAGTTCCGACACTATATCATCTACAGTCAAATTATCTCTATAGTCCCTAACCCTTTTGTAAAGTCCCTTCTTATGCAGAGTGAACTAGGGAAGAGATGAGGGAAATGGATGGCAATATTATAATATTTTGACCTTGAAATCCACCCAATGAAGCTAGTCAGAGGACAAGGCTTATCCAAGGAAATGGAAAATTTTGATTCTAAAATTACCTGTCAACAATATATGGTATAGTCATTTACAAGTGACCCTTGGTATGCTAACTTTATTTTTCTATTGTCGAATAATAAATTCCTAGATGGGATGAACACCACTCAGATGAGAGAAATTAGGTTGAATAGTTCCCACTACATGCTCAAAGGGGGAACTTTATACCAAATTTTTTTTGAAGGTGTCTATATACGTTGCCTTGATCAACAGCAAATGAAACAAGGCATAATAGAATTTCATGGCAGACATGGTATTGGACATGGTTTTGTTGATTCCATGGCTCACCAGATTTTGAGATTAGGTTACTACTAGCCCCATGTGTTCCATGATGCTCATCAACATGTGAGGACATGTCATACATGTCAAACTTCTACATCTAGGGAACACAATCTAGTAATGCCCCTAAAACTAGTGTATGAGGTAAAACCATTTGCCCAATGGGCATTAGATTTTGTAGGAGTCATTAATCCAAATTCATCTATAGGGCACAAATTTATTTTGAAAACAACATATTATTACACACACGTTTCTGAAGCTCATCCCTGTAAAAATAGCACCACTGGCATGGTTATTAGTTTCCTTAATGAATGCACCATTACTAGGTTTGGAGTACCATTTTCCCTGGTATGTGACAATGGCCCTGCATTTTCTTTCATAGATTTCATTCAATGGGCCTATGAACATAAGATAGTATTAAAATATTCTTCTAATTACTACCCACAGGGGAATGGAGTAGCTGATTCTATGAAAAAAAATCTGTTGGAAGTGATTAAGAAGTTGTTAGAAAGTAACCCTAGAGATTGGCATACCCAACTGAGATTTGCCTTATGGGCAGATAGAAGCTGCATTAAAGTTTCCTTAGGGAATTTTCCATTCAAGTTAGTCTATGGCCAAGACCTAGTCTTTCCTATTCATCAAAAGATACCTATTCTTAGGTTTATGCAAGAATTCTATTCAAATCATGATATGATAGAAGTTAAACTAACTAGTTTACTTAATCTGGAAGAACAAAGAGATGTTTCTTTACACAAGTTTTCTAAACATCAAGTTGTTGTCAAATGTTGGTTTGAAAAAAGAGCCAAAATTAAAGCCTTTAGAATATCAACCCTTGTATTATGGGATAAGGCTAGGGAAAAGAAAGGGGGCCACCAAAATTTTGTCTGAATTTAGTTGGGTCCATATCAGATAACTAAAATCCTAGGTGAGAATGCATTTCATTTGAGCACTTTAACAGGAGAACCTATTCCATTACCTATCAATGGTTAGTTTCTCAAACATTATTTTGGCCCATGAAGGTTGAATTTTCTATTGGTTGTATATATGTAATTAGTTGTCTTTTTATTTTGGTGTGTTGTTTGTTTGTTTGCTTTCCCTTTGTTTTCTTTCTATTTTATTTTATTTTTCTTGGTTTTTAGGGACCTTCATTTCCGTCCATTTTGGAATGAAGGGGTTGTTATTCAAAGTATACTACAGGAACTAGAAGAGAAATTAGTTTAGGTATTTTCAGGTATGTATTTTGAAATATTTCATTCTAAACTAGTGTCTTATGATCATTTTAACTAATGGTTTGAAAAGTTATTAAGAATAAGGTATATTGTAAACAATATCATGAACCATGATTGAAATCTATCACAAAATAGATTAAAAACAAGGGTCTGGTTTTCATTCCAGTCCTGCTTCCTTTCATTTCTTTTGTCACTATCCTTGTGTCGATGTTTGTTCCTTTGTTGGGAGTGGAACTAGAATCAAAACTAAACTCAAAACTTTGTAAAGGTTGTAGGTCTGATTTTGGTTTTGATTCCACCCTCGTTCCTTTTTTTGTCTTTTCCTTACCTCAGGACCAGAACTGGATTCAAAATTAGATAAGATACTTGGGTAAAGTTTCTTGTTCTATTCCAACTCCACTTTCATGTCCTCCCTATATTCGATTTACACATTGGTTGAATACTCATTTACATTTTTGGTTATGCGCCTGACCAACTATAATAATGACATTAATTACAACTCTCTCCCACACACAAAATGTTTTTTAAACCTTAATTAAGGTTATTTTAGCTCATAATCATTATCTAAAACATTTTTATGAGCCAGAGCTTGAGTAACTTTGAGAGGAGCATGATTTGGTTGTGGGCGAATGTTGGTGAGCAGATTCTTGTCAAAGTTTCAACCTTTCTTGGTGGCGTTTTGAGGTAGGTGGTTTTCTTGTTCCATTTGTGTTTTCCTTTGATGTCAATTGTTGTGTTCTTCATGCATTCACAAGACTTTCTTTGGTGGATCTTCGCTTGTTTCCTTGTTTGTTTTGCTTATTGTTTTTGGTTTGGTTTTCTTTTCCTCCAATTTTCTATTTTTCTTTTTCGGCTTTTCCCATTTGTTTTATCATCCTATGGTCATTTTCTTCATTTTGGTGGCATGTTTGTACTGGCATGCCCTAGTTTTAACTAGGGTTTTGTTTTGAGGGATCTTCTATGCTTTAAAAGTGTTTGAATCTATTTGACAACCCCTTTGATCCTATGATCATGTTGAGTTATTGGTTTTTACATCAAGGTTTTGATGCCCTAATTTCTATAAGTTGACGAGTCATGCAAACTAGGGTTTGTGCATTGACCTTTACAATATCGTGCCCTAAAAAGTTCAATTTTTTTTTTTCCTATTAAGGGTGAGGTTAAACCCCTTATTTAAAGTTTCCTTATGGTTTCATGTGACCTAAGTCTAAAGTCAGTGTGACCATGTGTTCAAATGTGCTTCATTTGAATAATAAACTAGTGGAAGTAGATCTAAGAATGAACTCGTCCCATAAGTGTTTGTATAAGAATCAATTCCCAAAATGATCCTGCTTCCAATGAATGCTGATTCTGGTCTACACCCTTATTCTTTTGGCAGAAGCAAAACCGGAGTGGGAAATGAACTTGGAACCATCAATTGGTTCTAGGTCTTGTTTCCATTCTGATCCTGGTTGTGATCTCATCCCAGTTGTGATCTCATCCCAGTTCTGATCCCAATCTTGCCTAGGTAAAAAGGCTTTTTGTTCCTGATTATCTCTTGCCTCCGCTTCTGGTAAGTGAAAAATTTCACTAAGTATGTAGAGTTCCCTTGGATGAATATAAGATTATATGAAAGGTAATATCCATGTAATGGTTTCCAAGTCTTTGTTAGTCTAATATAGGACTATTTTATAGGAGTGAAAAATTTCAGGAGCGTCCGAAGAAGCTTCTTAAAGAGTGAGCCAGGTTGCAGAAAGTTTAAGGCCAACAAAGCCTAAGAAGATAAAGGTGGAGCATCTCTCTTACACCTTGAGATACAAGCACAAGAGTTCCACTCTTATAGCCAGGAAGGTGGATTCAGACTGGGATGATATGACTGATACAAACTTAGGGCCATTCAACTATGAGGAGTTGGTTGAAGAAACTTTCACAAAGGACGCAACGGGGAGAAAAAAAATAATTGTTCAATCTAGATTGGCTCATGTTTCCCTCTTTCCTCTATCAATTCAATGTTTAGAGCTCATACTTACTGCAGTAGGATCTTACAACCCAACAACAAGGAAATGTGTAGACTTGCAAGGGAATATCATCATTGATCTCACTCCATAGATGATAAGGTTCATGTTTGATGCACTTACACCACAAAACCCAAACAACTCAATGAAGCAGAGGCATTACAATTGTATAGCAACCACAAGGAAGCTAATAGGACCCACATGAACAAGAAATGGATGAGGGTGGAAAATAAATCCTTGACTAGCTTCCTGATCAGCCAAAGAGAGTAGATTTTAGTAAAGAGATTGGTGACATAATCATGATGCTTCCCAGAGTGTTTGGAAAGAGAGATTCTTCACACTTTAAGGAATGGATGTTTCCATTCATTCAGACCATTTTAGATGGAAACCAACAATTTTATTGGCCAATGATTTTGTCATAGATCCTACATAATTAGATGCTTAGAGTGGGGAAAACAAAGAGTTTCTTCATGACTTCTTATGTAGTGTATGCAGCTGAAAGGAAGGGAATTTTCCCTGGTTTGAATGCAGTTGGAGTATTGGGAGAAGCCCTTGGACAAAAGAAAGTGTGCGATCATTATTATCAACTAAGTTTTCAAACATTAGAGTTGCACTATAGAAGAGTTAATGATGCATTCTTGTATGTTATCATTAACCGGTTGACAAGTGATGTAGGGTATATATTAAGCAGGGAAGCCATGGCATTCATTGTAGAATGGGGATATTGGTACATTCAATACCCCAAGTTTACTTACTTTAGGTTGGAAGGTTTTTATGGCCATCCTCATCTACTTCCAAGACGCTACAGTAACAAAATTGTCCTTATGGATTTCATCTATCAGGCCAGAGGAGTCAATCTCAAATTTGCTAGCAAGCATAAGACTGGTTGCCATAAATTTTCCATGAAGTTAGGAGAGTATAGTTGTGCATATAATGTGGTTGCTAAGGAAAATTGTGATGAATTTATTTATTTGAAATTGGGTTTATATACATCTCAGAAGCATTTTGATCCCAAGAATAAGATGAATGCTTTGCTCCCTACTATCTTTGAAAAGCATTTCAATTTGTTAGAAGATTTTTGGATTGATCTATAGGATGAATATGATGTAAGAAGGAGGAATTATGAAAGGTTTCCCATCCCATTAATGATTGAGTATGGGGTGAAGGAAGATATTCCTGATACATTATCAAATGATGGTGTAACCTTGGATCCCCAGTATGAGGTTGAAAACATAGGTACCAAGGATTTGGATCCACTAAAATAGGATGAGGAAGAGTCCATTGATATTAATAAAATTGCAAGGATAGTGACAGATCAAAGTATCCAGTGGGTGGTGATGAGAATCAAGGAGCCATAGGCTCAAACTTCTAAGAAGAGGAAAGCTACAGGTACCCAAGGGTACAAAAGAATAAAGAGGAGGGAAGCTCCTAAGGAGCCATTGGAGTTTCTCACTCCTAACTCTGGGGAGGAGCCTCATCTAGTAGTACCAACTCAGGATATCCCTGAATCACAAGGCGAAGGAGCTACAAATGTTGCAGAAGAAACCTCATCTCACCCTGGGACCTCAATTGCTGGAGAAGAGACTTCATCTCAACTTGGAGCTTCAAAAACTGCTAGAGGTAAAAACTCAACTCAACCTCCCCTTATAAAGAAACCTATTGAGGAGATTCCCACTCGAACCCTTCATAAGGAGGTTGAATCTTTAAAAGGGAAAGAGCATGAGGTTGAGATTCATGATATTGATACTAATTTGGAGGCCACCCAATTAGACAAGGAGACTCTTGTGATTGCACCCAATGAAGAGACCGAAGATGTGGGGACTGAGCATGTCCTCACCCTGGAGGATCAATGGAAACTCTTCAAGGATGCTAAGAAGGAAGCAGATGCCAAAGCACAAGCTGAGGCACTTTCTAGGGAATAAGAATCTGAAGCTAAATCTAAAGAAGAAGAGCTAGCAAGGAAACAAAAGGAAAAGGAAAATTTTCTGCAACAACAAAAAGAACAAGAATTGAAGACTAAAGAAGGGACAAGTTAGCTATGTTATAGAAGATTCATGAGCTTGAGGAAGATAAATCTCAACAAAGGAGAGATAGAGAGGCCCTTGAACCTAAATTTAGAGAAGTTGAGGAAGCTCACAAGAGGAGGGAAAAGGAAGAATGCCTGTTGAGAGAAAAGGATGCAGAAACACTTGCTAAACATGAGCAAGAGTCTAAGAAGGTATGGGATAAGGTCAAATAATTAGAGAAACAAAGGGATGATATGTTGAAAGAAAGAGAGGACCTATTAGAGTAGAGTATTTTAGAGGAAGAAAGGGAAAAGGCTAAAATTGAAAGGCTTGCAAAAGAAGCTACGTAAAGGGAGCAACAACAAGCACAAGAGGTTGATTCTCAACCTAAGACCACCATTCTGCAACCTCTTTCCTCTACCACTACTACTTCTTCTTCCACACAAGTGGTTACCACTCCTACTGATCCAACATGGTTGAAACTCAACCTTGAAAGGAAACAAGTAGTCCAACCTCAACCCTTGAATCAAGAAGACACGATGAAAGAAATAGAGAAAGAGAGGCCCAAGAAAAAGGATAGGGTCCTTCATTCCAAAAAGCTAACAGATGCAGGTGAAATCATAGCTGAATGTGCCATTCCAATTATGGAAAAGGATAGGAAAGATATGCAATTGACTGATTATCAGTTGGGTACAGTTAATTTGGGGAAACCAACAAGAAATCAGGAGATGAACCTTATTGACATAGTGGAATCCTCCACCAAATCCAGGATGATAAAGGAAAAAAAAAGAAATGATGAGCTTAAGGCTCATTTAAACCAATTGCATATGTTCCTGAAGGATGTATCTACCCCTATTTCCTCTCAATCTGTTGCTATGGAAACACCAATTTTGTTGAGTAAGAAGGAGGCCGATGATCTTGTGCAAATGAGGAGTAAGGTTGGAATGCTTGAGAGATGGATAGATCGGTTGAATCAAGAGGTGGATGAGCTACTTGTTGATAGTTATAGGGCACATGAGGGTGCATTTGAGTTGGTTGAGTAAATGAACTCACATGAAAAATTCTTTGGGAAACAAGAAGATGAGTATAGAGAGCATACTAAGAAGCTGAAAGACATCAACAAGTTTCCATAGAAAACTCTCTTGGAACAGTCTATCCTCAATGAGGATAATGTGAACTTCATTGAAAAGACAATAAACATTATCAGGTTCAAATCCACATTCATTTATGAACATAGAAATGAAGTTCAACAAGCTATTAAAGATCTGAATGAGCAGATTGATGAATTGGAAGCAGTGATTGCCATTTTGGTTAATCTAGATATCCCTGTGAAGGAAGGTATTCCTCTTGAAAAATTAAAGGAAAAGTGGAATAATTGGTTTGAGGAAGTGATGTAGAAAGAGGAGGATGGTGATGAATTTTTTCTTGATAGACTCATGGATATCAAGGATGAAGTGAAAGCTTCTAGGAGGGAGTTAATTAAATTGAAAGATATGCAAGAGTTTACTTCTACAGAATTAAAAATAATCAAATTTGAAGATGATTGGGTAGATGGGAATGATGCAGACATACTCCAACAAGTGTTCACCATCTATGATAAGTAACTTCTTGAGAAAAATACACAAGAATGAGGTGGAAATGGAACATTTTGTTCCCGATGAACACCTAATGACATGGTCGATTGGATAGCTCCCTCTCTTCTCTCCTATTTTGCAGGATTATGACATGAATTTAACTAAAGATCTCCCAACAGTTCTACCTTCCATCATTGTGCATCTGATCTTGGTAACAGAGTCATCATGAATTGAACTAAAGATCAACCAATGTAGTCACTTCATGTAGTTCCAGTTGTTCCTTAATTGGTGGATCTCAATTTTTGATTGAGAGGAATTAATGCAAAGCTTGTCTATATGTAATTTTGGGATCCATTTTTTAAAGGTTGGCTAATTGAAGCAAGATTAGCAGCCTAAGGAGAAATTTAGATATTTTTTTTATAGTTTCAGAAACTCTTCTTACAACTTTTATGCAGAAACACTTAGATACTTTTACAATTTTTAATATAGTTAGATGTTACTTTCAAGTTTTAGTCTTAGTGATGATGTTAATGAATCATAGTCATTCATATGCTAGTGGATGCTATGCATAATTGTTTCTTATTTTATGCAAATAAATAAAAGAATCTAGATCTGAGACTATTTCATTGAGTTATCTATGAATGAAATTTATTTATATCTATTGATCTGTTAATTTCAACAATGAGTTAGTGATGTGTTTTGATTTTGGAATAAAGTTTTGATGAATGGTTATGGTTATTGAATTTTGGACTATGAATGTATGCAATAGTATAGGTCATGATATGGATTTCATCATTTTATAGTTTTGGTTAGTTGAGGAAACACTCATTGTTAAGATACATGTCTAGATGTGAAGAGATTTATATTCATATTTTTTTGTTCTAAAGCCTTGTTCTATCTTTTTCTATTTATTTAGACCCCCAAATGTTAGATTTACTCATAAGATTCAATTTATGTTCCTTTTACCAGCAGGCCCCTT
>VDFB02057209.1:75163-96522 GCA_007258455.2 Sequoia sempervirens
AGAAGGAGATGTAGAGATATAGAGAAGAGATAGAGAGAAGTAGAGAGGGGAGGGAGGAAGGTAGATGTAGGGAGGAGATATAAGGGTGTGTGAGAGAGAGGGGAGAGAGGGAGGAAGGGAGAGAGAGAGGGAGTGGAGAGACAAAGAGTAGAGAGAATAAGAGAGTGAGAGAAAGATGATACAACTTGTTGACTACTAAAATTTGACCTCCTAATTACTAAATTTTGACATGTTGATTCTTGAAATTTGAATAAGTCTGAAATTTTTAAGATCTTCCAAGAACTAGAATTTGCATTATAACTCTTAGAGATCTGAAACCACTCTCAAACATCTTGCCTATATACATGAAATATAACTTAAAGTATAAGTTGAAATTTACATATGGGCGAACTTATGCTTAAATGTTTATTTCATGTCTATAGTTTCCCTCAAAGATAACAAGAAGAAAAAGACAAGAAAAAAATTTAAATGTAGACCAAAATGCGAGCACGTTATAATGTGCTCGCATTTTTTCAATGCATTTGTAAAACACAAAAGCCATGTCAAAACCAAGATATAACACAAGCACGTTATAAATATCTTTCTCTGGGAATCCCCAATCCTTGGGATTGGAATTTTCCTTAGAATACCAACCCAAAGGCTTAGAGGGCATTCCCAATGACTAGAGACATGTTTTTGCAAATTCTACAATATTTCACATAATCGGGTTCATGATCGCTGTCAAAACTACACGTGATTCAATATCAAACAAATCGAACATCTAGGTAATGTTAGGTTCTTTCTTAGCTATCCAGCGATGTAATTTTTTTCACTTTCTAACAATGTTAAGCCTTTCATCCATAATTTATTTTGTTTGTATGTCTCTTTTTTTGAAAAAAGTAGTGTTTGGTGTTTTTTCGTTATAAATTAACCGTTCATCGAAATTTCAAATAAATTACATTTTTAGAAACTAGACTCCATTCTACAATTTAAAAATAAAAAAATAAAAAAATTCAATTAGTTTCCAAAATTTGTAAGGGTAGCATGAAAAAATAGTAAAAATTAAAATATCCATTAAAAAATTATCAGAAAAATCTTGCATCAACTACATATTGTTAGCTAACTTATGACCGTAATAATTTTAAAAATACTAAAAAAAATTCACTGTACGAGGGTCATACAAGAGTTGCTATGTTATGTTTTTCTAACAAAAACATCACCAATTTGTGTACATCCCTCATTTGAACCCCTTAATCTCAACCATTTTCAAAATAAATTACTATTTTAGAAAGTAGACTCGGAGCACTTTGATTCTTCTTTCTATTCCATCTCAAAATTTTGAGTGTAACTATCCTCAATTTCACGTCCAAGATCAGTATTTCCTAATTTCAGAAAAAAAGTGGCCACTTAAGCCCCCTTTTTGGGAACCATCTTGGTGCACTTACCCAAATTTGTTCCAAATTATCTCCTAGTTCGGACTGCATTTGATTCCCTCTTACCACATATTTTTTGAATCTAACTTATTATGATTGTGACAAGTTTCATGTTTACATGTTTCATCTTGGTCAACAAGGAGAAAATTTACGAAGCTTGTGAAGGATATAAATGGAAGATCACATTTTTTGCAAAGAGTATGAGTGTGAGTATGCAAAAAAGTATATGAAGTGTTTTGAAGGTAGTGAGCTGAAGGAAACAAAATATGTGTGAGTGAGGAAGTGTGTTGAAGGTAGTTAACCAAAGGTAGCAAAGGTTGTTGAGCAGAAGTGTTGTGGTGGTGATTAGTTAGTGGTTTTTGTCAAGTATGTTGTAATGAGGTTGTATCCTACTTCTATAAGTGTTGTAATTTATAGGGGGTCATAAACTTCCTTTGGTTGAAGCCATAAAACTATGCTTTTTAGGGAGTTGTAGCTTCCTTTGGGTTGTATCCCATAAAACCTATTATACAAATCTTACTTTATTTGTGAGGCTAGATTTGGATAGTAGCTCCAAGAAGCTTTCTCATCATGGTTTTCCCTTGTATGGATTTCCATGTAAATCTAGTGTTATGGTTCTGTGCTTGTGCCTTTGAATTAATTTAATGCTTTATCTATTTAAGATTGTAAGAAGTTTTGATTGATATAGTTGAATTGGATTAATTGTGCAATATACTGATTCACCCCCTCTCAATATATCAATGTGTTCTAGCATATTCTAATTTAGGAAAATCAAAACAAAACTTTAAGTAACTTTCTAAGTTTTTATAGGTCAAAGGAAAAAATGAATGATGTGAAATGAAAAATTCAAAGTGATGAAAAATAATAAATATAAAACAAAATGAAAGGGACTTATATAAAAGAGACCAATATAAAGTTATTTAACAAGTGTACAATTGATTCTAAAGGGAGAATGAAATAAAATCCTAGCATACATGACTATGGTTCAAAATGAACATACAAATAGGATATTGAAATGAGGTGATTTTTTATTAAATACATAAGATATAAGATCTAATAAATTGATTTTTTTTTAAGAGGAAAAGGTGGTTATAAGGAAGGGGTAAATAAAATATATAAATGGGTAAAATTCATATTAGAAGGAAAATAAAGAGGACAAAAACAAGGGAAAGGGTAAAAATAAAAAATAAAGTACAACTAAAGTGAATAAAAAAATAAAAAAATGATTATAAAAAAATGATTATAGAGTATGCAATTGAAATGTTAAAGGTATTTTACCTAATATTTTTTCCATAGAAATATTTTATTACTTCACTCTTTTTGGATGATATATTTTTTCATTTTATTCTTTTATCCATATATATTTTTGATTAAAAATCAATTTTACAAGGTGTTATGTTGAAATATTAATATATCTAATAGCAATAATCATTGAAATGTACTATTTTTTTAATTTTTTTTTATCAAAACTATGTGTTTGGTTAATTATGTTATTCCAAATATTACTTAACAAGTGTTAGATAGTATTTGTTTGTGTTGGATGAAATTTCTAGCTATAGTTTTGTGTATGTTGAATATTTTAGTAATTTAAAATTTAAAATTTAGAGCTTAGAAGAAAAGGTTTGTGAGTATTTTGTATATGATATTTTAATGAAAATAACTTGTATTATGAGGGAGGAACTCTATATTGAATATTTTTGTTTACAAGAAGTTTAATGTAATTTTTATGATGCATGTTAGTGAGAGGAATGTAGGTCATATTATTTGAAATATTATTTTTTAATTAATTTTCTTTAGTTAGTGAGTTTGATGAAATTTAAAGTATATGTCAATTATGGAATTTTTTTGTGTCCATCTCTTCCTCATACATTTATGAGTTTTAAATTGTTTTTTAAATTAAATTAAATCTAGTCATAAAAGTAAATGTTTTTTTATTATTTTAATTATGTATATTTTAGTATATATACACATTTTTAGACATGGATAATCAAAATCATCATTAGTATAATAAACCTAATTATTCTCATAGAAGTGATCTCTATTTTGGCATCATTCAAAGATTAGATAATGCATTGTGTTGTTTAGATAAAACTACTTATAATGCACCAAATCTATCAAATAAAGATAGGTTGGTCACTATTAAAGATGAGATCACACATATGATCAAGATAGTTAGATCATACAACCATTATGATGATATGAGCATTAATTATCTTTATACATCACTCTCTACAAGCGTTATTCTCCATGATAAATGATAATCTAGTAGGGTTGTTTCACTAAATATATTTCACCAATTTTATATAGTACAAGTAGAGTGTGAGCATATTCCATCACTAAGTGTATAAATCTAGTTGTAGGTCCACTTACGTATCCTAGATAGTTGGTAGCTCATAATAGATTGCATCAAAAAGATGAGTTGCTATATACTATATTTTTGCAACCAATTGTACATAAAGGTTCATTTACATTTATCACTTGATTATAAATCTATCCTCTTACATGATGGAAAGGGGAGAGGGAGGTTTTATTATAAACCTCAATATATATGATAGATTTTATCATCACTCATGAATACGAGGAAATTAGATGGTCAAATCCTTTTGGTTCTTCCAAAAAAATTGGAATTATGGTTAACTAAAAAATCAATAATCCCCCCTCGAGATGTGGCATTTTTTAGAGTATATCCATTACTATTAACAAGTTTAATTAATTGAAATCTAATTGTCTCAATATATATATATATATAAGATAGGGGGACCTCCAGGTGCAAAGCCCAAAGTCATGGAGGGCCAAGATGCGGAAGGCTTCCCTAACTTACCTCAGCAAAGTAGGATGTTTAGGAAATGAGGATGAGAATGATGAGGACAATAGGGCCTTGCAACCACTTCGTAATCTCGAGATTTGAAATGTGGCTAGGCGAGTTGGTTTTCAATCTCAACATTATATCTTGGATAGCTCTCTATCTAAGGATGAGAGTGCAGTTCTAGGACAACAACGTAGTGCATTAACGTCTCTTAGGTGCGCTAGCATCCATATGACTAGAGGATTGAAAGTACAACATGAATTATCAAAAAACAAGCTAGTAGCCTAGCTATCAACTTCTAAGAGAGAAAAAACAACACTATGAAATACGATAAATATAAATCAATGTGATAAAGTAAATATACCAAAGCCAGGGTGACGAAGATGATTTCATAGAAGAGCCTATTCACTAGCTAGCTCCATAAAGCATGTAAACATACACACAGAAAGAGAGGAAAATGTTGGGTGGTTCTATAGGGTCCTGCCTCAAGAAAACCCCCATTTAGGTGGTTCCACCTCCACAGAAAACTAAGGAAATGAGATAAAGAGAATAATGTAGTAAAGAGCACAATAGCACTACAAAACAATAAAATATTAACTCAACCAAGTGATAGGGAGGAGAAAAAGGAAGCTTACCACCTCCACCAAGAGCACTCAAGGATGCTTGGGGGAGAAAGTGAGAGTACTTGAGCCTCTACTACAATGGTGTTTCGTTCCCAACTTTCTCCACCAAAGTGATCTAGTGTTGTGTTTGTTACAATGGGGTGCAAGTATGTTGCTTGAAAGCTTGAAAGTGAGTGTAAGGGTATGAAAATGGATGCTTGAAGTGTGTAGGAGCTCATATAAATGCTAAGAGGATTGAAATGATTTTTCAAGGAGTGAATTTGAAGAAAGGAATGAAAGAAATGGCCATATTCGGGTTAGTCGTCCGAAGGGGGCATTACAACTTGACTCCCAATGAGAAGTGTAATGCCTCTACAGGTTCATTCAAAAGAATCTTCCAGGGATGTAAGCACATTGTGTGAACGTTTTCATGCCACACAGGTGTCCCCAATATAAATGCCTCCATTGATGCTCAAAACAAGCACCAAGTGGGATGCAAGCAGGGGGTTTAGGTGGAATTAAGCCTCTGAACTTGGTTTTCTAAAGTGGAAAAAGGCAAAAGGGGGAATTTACACATGGGGTGAAATTTGTCTCCTATACATTTTTTCCCCTCTTTAGCAAGCACGAATATTGATGAGTGCTTGGTAAAGTAGATCAAGAAGAGTGTAAGGTTGGAAGTGTATACCTGAACTATTGAGGAAGCACACCATGATCTAGAATACCTAAAGGTGTAGGGCAGGAAAAGGACTCTATAGCTGCTCAAAACTATGAAGTGAAATAAAGAAAGTTCCCTTCAAGGTCTCAATCTCTTAGGGAAGGCATCCCCCAAAAACTCTAGCATGGAGGATTCCCTGAGAAGCAAGCACCTTATAGGCTCTTAGTCCTGCAAGGAAGATGTCCCCCAGAAACTCTAGGATGGAGGAAACCCAAAGGAAGCACCCTACAGGCTCTTAGTCCTATAGGGAAGGTATTCGCAAGGAACTCAAGCATGAAAATAACCTAAGGAAGAACCCTATAGTTCTACAGTCCTATAGGGAAGGTAACCCCTAAGATCTCTCACATGGAGGAAACCTAAGAAAGTTCCCTATAGGCTCTCAATCTTGCAAGGGAGCTACCCCCAAGATCTCTCGCATGGAGTAAGCTCAAAGGAAGCACCCTACAGGCTCTTAGTCCTATAGGGGGTATCCCCCAAGATCTCTCACATGGAGGAAACCTAGGAAAGAGGACTCTACAGAGTCAGGAAGTAGCCACATAGGTAAGTAAGTGGATAGTTGCATAGACTGCTGATAGTTTGAAAAAAAATTGAAGGGCTCCCTTGGGAACCCATCGTGAAGAGAGGGTCCACTCAAGGGATGCACAATTCGGAAGTAGATCAAGGAATCCTTTTGAAATATATTCACTTCATCAAGGAATTTGAAAGGAAGAATATGCCCCCATATGAGGGGAAGGTAAAATTTATTCCCGCTTCAAAGGAAGGTTTCTCATACCCTTTCTTTATGAACTTGAGATGAAGGAAACATGTTCCATTAGGGTTTTGAGTTGAGAATATAATTTTGAAGAAAATTTTGTGAATATTTTTTAGAAAATTTTGTGAATATTTTTTAGAAAATATTCATTGGCAATGAATGTGTTTTCTGAAAACCAAAGTGTTGAAGAAAGGCATTGTCACACATAGGAGGGACAACTCAAACAAAGAAGAAAGAAATATGAAGAGAACACAAAAAGAGAAAAAAATAAATAAAGGGAATAGGGGGATCTAGTTTAGCAGGGTTAGATCTATCCAAGCTCATATAATAAAAGGTAACCATGGTGCAAGGTGAATGATCATCAATCCCCAAATAGATTAGGAAGAATGCATGGAAAATAAAGTAAAAATAAATAGTTGGGTCAACATGGAAGGGAAACCTAAATTCCCCCAACACTTTGCATCGTCCCCAATTTTTTGGAAATCAAGCACAGACATGGAAGAATTATGATACAAATAGAAGAAGGTTTATGACACAAAAACCACACCTATATCCAAGTACCAACAAGGTTGACAAGGGTCATCCAGGCACACATAGCATGATCAAAGGGGAACACATCATAAAACACACACACAAAAGATCAAGAAGAGGCCTCCTCCTAACATTGATCAACCAAGAGGTCATCTACATCCCATTTTAGATCATCATAGGGGGAAGGAGGGTTAGCCTATAGTGGTGGGATGTTAAGAGGAGGAGCATCCATCCCTCCCATAATAAGGGCCAAGGAAGAGGTCCCCTTGAGGTCCTCTCCATCGAGCTCTTATGGAGCTAAGGTCAGTGACTTCGTGAAGATCACTGACAAGTTTGAAACTTCATCCACAGAGTTAAACATGCACCTCATAGGAGCTCCATGTCTAACCACAGTGGATAGGGTAGGTTTCCCCTGAGATTCACCATTGGGCTTGCTGAGTGACATAGGAGTAGTGATGAACTCAGGAGAAGTTGAGAATGGTTCCATCACTAGGATAGAACAAGTCAACACGGGACCACCTTATGAAGAAGGTGGGATCCTCTTATGTCCACTGCTAGAAGGACCACACTCCACCTTTTTCTTCATTGGAGGAGATGAACTCCCCATAGACAAGGCTAGAGGAGGAAAGAACCACAATGGATACAACTGAGGTATTAATCATATCCACGAGCTTTGGGAAAGGATGGATATCCAAAATAGATATCAACAAAGGAAAATCCACTGAAGGAGTGATGAACACCTGTACCCCCTTAGGGTTAGGTGCATTCAAACTCGTAGTAGAAACCAAAAGTGGTGTAGGACTAGGCTAAAGAGAAGTAGAAGGAAGGTAAGAGAGAAACATTGTAGGAGGCCCTAAAGTAGGGGCGGTTGTATCTTCCTCCTTCCTTTGTGAGGTGGCCTGCTTAGCTAAGAGAGCCTTTCACCAATGCTTACACTCATATGTAAGGTGGTTTCTTTGACTCTTGGAGCTAGAGGTCGGAGGCTGTGAAGGAGCAAGAGGCTCCTGGTCAACCATGGGAACATCCACTATGGTCATTTTCGGTGGAGCCTTGGTAGCGGGCCTCTTCCCATTCATTGCCTTAGGAGAAAGAGTGGTAGGAGGCCACAAAGGTTGAGACAAAGAGGACTCTCCATGGAAGACCACTTTCCTGTTATACCGAATGGGTCTAGGCTCCATCAATAGAATAGGAAGTTCGAACATGGGACTCTTAGGATTTTTCCAAGTGGGCACCATAGGATTCTCCTATAGATGAGGAGCAGAACCTAATGGTACCACAATAGAGTGAGAAGAAGCATCAGATTGACCAGCAGAAGAGGAAGAAGGAGGATCGTGAGATTGCTTCTCTTCTTCCTTCCTTCATGCCTTAGTGGCATCACTATCAGCTTTTAAACAAGCCCTATGTGAAACATCATAAGGAAAAGGAGGGTATCAAAATTTTAGTTTTAGGTACCCTTTCCTATAATTCTGATATGATTGGTGTAGAAGGTCTGTCCTAGGTGGGAGAGGACCAACATGCATAGCCCAAGAGTAGTCCAAGGAGTAGCTACCATGAGCAACTGATGCTCTATAACCAATGTCATAGATTATGTGTACAAAACCCCCATGGATAAATTTTAAAAATTTATGCATGATGGAGAGTACTATGTTCATTGTCACCAACCAAGGGACACCCAATTTCACCCTAAAGAGCTCAGACCTAGGGATGATGTCAAACAAGAGGTTCATATATTTAGGTCCCACTAGGACTGACATGACAATACTACCCATAGGGCACATAGAAATCCCATCATGTGTGTGGATGGTACTCATGGCTACATCATACCCATCTTTATGTAAGAAATTAATCAACATGATCTCCTCAGTTATGATGTTTACTTGTGATGTTGGATCAATGAGAACACTTGATATGATGTTTCCATTGATTAACATGGGGATGTAGAGAGGAGATGGTTCCCATTTGAAGCCTGTCAGTAGGTCCTATGAAGTGAAGGTTATACCAATAGCACTATCCATAGGCTACATAGAGGGGTTAGGCTGATGCTAGAAGGATGCCATTACACACAATAGAAAATACTTTCCTAGAGTCCCTAAAGGTAACAAAATAAAATTGTGACCTTATTAAGGTTTCATTATGCAATACCTTTGGAACCTTCCAACTATGCCAACTAGGGGTCACAGGTTGGGTTATAATGTGACAACCTTACAACAATTTCACCTACAAGACTCCTAGAGCATGAGAGAAGGAGCTGTCAGTATCACATAAATAGAACCAAAATGGTTCACATTAGGTTCACCAAAATGTAAGATAGTGGGACATCCACGTGCAAGGTCCCAGGTCATGGAGGGACAAGATGCAGAAGGTTTCCATAACTTACCTCAACTAAGTGAGATGTTTAGGAAATCAAGATTACAATGATGAGGATCATACGGTCCTACAACCACTTTCCAATCCTGAGATTCAAAATGGGGCTAGGTGAGCTAGTTTTTGAGCTCAACACTATATCTCGGATAGCTCTCTATCTGAGGATGAGAGTGTAGTTCTAGGATGACAATGCAATGTGCTCACGTCTCTCGAGTGTGTTGGCGTCCATATGACTAGAGGACCTATTGATGGCCAATTTAACACAGGAACATTAAACAAAATATTTCTACTCTATTTCTCCTAAAAAAGATAGATAACCTAAAGAAACCTATCTTCCAAGGTCTTTGTGGTTGGTTCTCAACTGTGGCGATGTAGTTTAATGGCCAATGCAACTATAATATTCAAGGAGCCTACTGGTAAAAGGGATACAAATTGCATCATACAAATTAATCTATGTTTGGGGGGTGTAAATAAATATCAAAAGATAATTCAGAGCACAAGACAACAAAACATGAAAGTAAACTTCCATCAATTCATACATATAAACTTCATAATGACATTGTTTCCAAAAAACTAAACCATGAACTGATACAACATATAGCATAATCTATACCATTGCATTCATTTGTAGTGAAAATTCAAGACATACAAATCATTCACCATTCATAAAATTCAAAATTAACAAGAACATACCATCGGCTCATCATTAAAATTCATAGATCAATGAGCACAAAAAACTTCATTCATAGATAACTCAATGAAAACAGTCTCAGATTCATAATCTTCTATTGATTTGTATAAAATAAGAGACAATTATGCACAACATTCATTGGCATACGAATGAATATTATTCATTGACATCATCACTAAGACTAAAACTTGAAAATAACATAACAATATTGAAAATTGTAAAAATATGTGTCTTTGCATAAAGCTATAAATTTTTTTTCTAAAATTGTAAAAATATCTTTCTCCTTAGGCTGGTAATCCTTCTTCAATTAGCCAACCTTTACAATATGGAGAGAAAAATTACATATAGACCAGCCCTAACACTAATTTCTCTAGTCAAAAATTGAGATCCACAAATTTAGCAAACTATTGGAGTTGCATGAGATGATTTCCCTGTTGATCTTTAGTTTTCCTGTTGATGACTCTATTGTCAAAATTTTATGCACAAAGAGGGAAGGTAAAACTACTAAGAATCTCCAGTTGAAGTGATGTCAAGATCCTGTAAAATAGGAGAGAACAAGAGAGAGTTGTCTAGTAGACCATATCATTAGGTGGGGCCACTTTATTCCTGCATTTTCTGCTCAAGCATGTACTCATCATAGCTGGTAAACACTTTTTGGAGCATATCTTCATCTAGCTTGTCCACCCAAATATCTATAAACTTTAATCTTTTCAATTCTACAAAAGAAAACTCTTGCATATCCCCAAGTTTCATAAGTTCCCTTCTACCAACCTTTTATCTCCTCCTTGATATATATTTGTCTATCAATCAATAAATCATCCTCATCATCCCCTTTGTGAATTTTCTCCTCAAACCTACTATTCCATTTTTCCTTAAGTTTGTCAAGAGGGAGGCCATCTTTCATGGGAATGTCTTCATTAACAAGCATGGCAATGACTGCTCCTAACTCCTCAACTTGTTCATTCAAATCCTTGGAAGCCTCTTTTACCTCATTCCTATGATCAAAAGAGATTGAGGACCGGAAGCTAATAATATTGAAGGTATTTTCCATAAAGTTTGCATTATCCTCCTCAAGGATGGACTATTCCAACAAAGTTTGTCTTGACAACTTATTGATTCCCTTCAACTTCCTTGTATATTCTCTATATTTTTCATCTTGTGTCCCAAGATCCTCAACATGTGAATTCATGTCCTTAAACAAATCCAATGCACCCTCATGTTCCCTATAACTATCAACAAGTAGCTCATCCACCTCGCGGTTCAACCGATCTATCCATATATCAAGCATTCAAACCTTACTCCTCATTTGTACAAGATCATTAGCCTCCTTCTTACTCAACAAAACTAGTGTTTCTAGAGCAAAAAATTGAAAGGAAATAGGGGTCGATACATCCTTTATAAACCTACGCATTTTTTCTAATTGATCCTTAAACTCATCTTTTCTTTGTTTGTCATTTATCATCTTGGATTTGTTGGAGGATGCCACAATGTCAATAAGGTTAATCTTCTGATTTTTTGGTTGTTTCCCCAAATTAATCGTACCCAACTAATAATCAATCAATTGCATAATTTGCTTATCCTTTTTTACCATTGCAATGGAAAATTTAGCTATGATTTCACCTGTATATGTTAACTTTGTGGAATGAAGGACCCTAGCCTTTTTCTTAGGCCTCTCTTTATCTATTTATTTCATCATATATTCCCAATTCAAGGGCTAAGCTTGGACTATTTGTTTCCTTTCTAGGTTGAGCTTCAACCATGTTGGAGCAGTAGGAGGATTTATCACCTGTGTGGAAGAAGTAGTAGAAGAAATAGGTTTCCAAACTACTACTTTAGAATTAGAGTCAACCTCTTGTTGTATCTCCTTCTCTACTCTTTCCTTATCCAATCTTTCAACCTCAACTTTGTCTTTTCGCTCTTGCACCCTTTTAGCTTCTAGATCCTTTTTCAAAAGTTCTTTTAACCTCTTCTCCTCTAACATTTGATCCCTTTTTCTTTTAATATCTAGTCTAACTCTATTCCATACTTTCTTAGACTCTTACACATGTTTAGTGAGTGTGTATGCCTCCTTTTCTCTCAACAGGTGTTCTTCCTCTTCCCTCTGCTTGTGAGATTCCTAAACTACTCTAAATTTAGCCTCAAGGGCCTCTCTTCCTCTCCTTTGTTGAGCTTTCTCTTCCTCAAGCTCATGAATCTTGTATAACATAGCTAACATATCCCTTTCTTCTTTAGTATTCAATTCTTGTTCTTTTTCTTGCTGCAATAGTTCTTCCTTTTCCTTTTCTTTCCTTACTAGCTCTTCTTCTTTAGCTTTACCTTTAGATTCTTGTTTCCTAACAAGTGCCTCAACTTGTGTTTTAGCATCTAATTCCTTCTCAGCATCCTCTAAGTTCTTTCATTTATCCTTTGGGGGTGAGGACATGCTCAGTCCCCACATCTTTAGTCTCTTCATTGGGTGCAGTCACAAGAGTTTCCTTATCTGATTAGGTAGCCTCCAAATCAGTATCAATATCATGGATCTCAACCTCATGCTCTTTCCCTTTTAAAGATTCAACCTCCTTATGAATACTTCTAGTGGGAATCTCCTCAATAGGTTTCTATGTAAGGAGAGGTTGACTTGAGGCTTTACCTCAAGCAGTTGTTGAAGCTCCAAGTTGAGATGAAGTTTCTTCTCCAACAATTGAGGTCCCGGGGTGAGATGAGGTTTCTTCTGTAGTAGTTGTAGTTCATTCACCTTGTGATTTAGGGATATCCTGAGCTGATACTACTGGATGTGGCTCCTCCCCAGATTTAGGAGGGATAAACTCCAACGGCTCCTTAGGATTTGTCCTCCTCTTCTTTCTTTTGTGCCCTTGGGTACCTCTAACTTTCCTCTTCTTAGAAGTTTGAGCCTTAGGCTCCTTGATCCTCATCACCACCCACTGGATACTTTGATCCATCTTTGTCCTTGCAATTTTCCTAATATCAGTGGACTCTTCCTTATCCCAGTTTACTAGATCCAAGTCCTTGGTACCTATGTTTTCATCATCATACTAGGGATCTAATGTTACACCATCATCTGATAATGTATCAGGAATATCTTCCTTCACCCCATACTCAACCATTAATGGGATGGGAAAACTTTTATATTTCCTCCTTCTTACATCATATTCATCTTGTAGATCAATCCAAAATCCTTCTAACAAATTGAAATTCTTATCAAAGATAGTATGGAGCAAACCTTTCATCTTATGCTTGGGATAAAAATGCTTTTGAGATGTATATAAACCCAATTTCAAATAAATAAATTCATCACAAATTGTCTTAGCAGCCACATTATGTGCGTAACTATACTCTCCTAACTTCATGGAAAATTTATGGCAACTAGTCTTATGCTTGATAGAAAATTTAAGATTGACTCCTATGGCCTAATAGATGAATTCCATAAGGATAATTCTATTAATACATCTTTGAAGAAAACGAGGATGGCCATCAAAACATGCCAACATAAAGTACTTAAACTTTGGGTATTTAATGTACCAATGTCCCCATTCTACAATGAACGCCATGGATTCCCTACTTAATCTATACCCTACATCACCTTTCAACCAGTTAATGATAACATACAAGAATGCATTATTAACCCTTCTATAGTGCAACTATGATGTTTGCAAAGTTAGTTGATCATAATGATCCCACACTTTCTTTTGTCCAAGGGCTTCTCCCAATACTCTAATGACATTCAAACCAAGGAAAATTCCCCTCCTTATAGTTGCATACACTACATAAGAAGTCATGAAGAAACTCTTTGTTTTCCCCACTCTAAGCATCTTATTATGTAGGCTCTCTGAAATAATCATTGGCCAATCAAATTGTTGATTTCCATCCAAAATGGTTTGAATGAATATTCATTGAAGTGTGAAGAATCTCTCTTTCTGAACACTCTAGAAAGCATCATGATTATGTCACCAACTCCTTACTGAAATATTCTCTCTTTGGCTGATCAGGAAGCTTAGTCAAGGATTTATTTTCCACCCTCATCCATTTCTTGTTCATGTGGGACCTATTAGCTTCCTTGTGGTTGTTATACAATTGTTATTACTCTGCTTCATTGAGTTGTTTTGGGTTCTGTGGTGGAGATTCATCAAACATGAACCTTATCATCTATGGAGTGAGATCAATGATGATATTCCCTTGCAAGTCTACACATTTCCTTGTTGTTGGGTTGTAAGATCCTACTGCAGTAAGTATGAGCTCTAAACATTGAATTGATAGAGGAAAGAGGGAAACATGAGCCAATCTAGATTGAACAATTATTTTTTTTCTCCCCGTTGCGTCCTTTGTGAAAGTTTCTTCAACCAACTCCTCATAGTTGAATGGCCCTAAGTTTGTATCAGTCATATCATCCCAGTCTGAATCCACCTTCCTGGCTATAAGAGTGGAACTCTTGTGCTTGTATCTCAAGGTGTAAGAGAGATGCTCCACCTTTATCTTCTTAGGCTTTGTTGGCCTTAAACTTTCTGCAACCTGGCTCACTCTTTAAGAAGCTTCTTCGGACGCTCCTGAAATTTTTCACTCCTATAAAATAGTCCTATATTAGACTAACAAAGACTTGGAAACCATTACATGGATATTACCTTTCATATAATCTTATATTCATCCAAGGGAACTCTACATACTTAGTGAAATTTTTCACTTACCAGAAGCGGAGGCAAGAGATAATCAGGAACAAAAAGCCTTTTTACCTAGGCAAGATTGGGATCAGAACTGGGATGAGATCACAACTGGGATGAGATCACAACCAGGATCAGAATGGAAACAAGACCTAGAACCAATTGATGGTTCCAAGTTCATTTCCCACTCCGGTTTTGCTTCTGCCAAAAGAATAAGGGTGTAGACCAGAATCAGCATTCATTGGAAGCAGGATCATTTTGGGAATTGATTCTTATACAAACACTTATGGGACGAGTTCATTCTTAGATCTACTTCCACTAGTTTATTATTCAAATGAAGCACATTTGAACACATGGTCACACTGACTTTAGACTTAGGTCACATGAAACCATAAGGAAACTTTAAATAAGGGGTTTAACCTCACCCTTAATAGGAAAAAAAAAAATTGAACTTTTTAGGGCACGATATTGTAAAGGTCAATGCACAAACCCTAGTTTGCATGACTCGTCAACTTATAGAAATTAGGGCATCAAAACCTTGATGTAAAAACCAATAACTCAACATGATCATAGGATCAAAGGGGTTGTCAAATAGATTCAAACACTTTTAAAGCATAGAAGATCCCTCAAAACAAAACCCTAGTTAAAACTAGGGCATGCCAGTACAAACATGCCACCAAAATGAAGAAAATGACCATAGGATGATAAAACAAATGGGAAAAGCCGAAAAAGAAAAATAGAAAATTGGAGGAAAAGAAAACCAAACCAAAAACAATAAGCAAAACAAACAAGGAAACAAGCGAAGATCCACCAAAGAAAGTCTTGTGAATGCATGAAGAACACAACAATTGACATCAAAGGAAAACACAAATGGAACAAGAAAACCACCTACCTCAAAACGCCACCAAGAAAGGTTGAAACTTTGACAAGAATCTGCTCACCAACATTCGCCCACAACCAAATCATGCTCCTCTCAAAGTTACTCAAGCTCTGGCTCATAAAAATGTTTTAGATAATGATTATGAGCTAAAATAACCTTAATTAAGGTTTAAAAAACATTTTGTGTGTGGGAGAGAGTTGTAATTAATGTCATTATTATAGTTGGTCAGGCGCATAACCAAAAATGTAAATGAGTATTCAACCAATGTGTAAATCGAATATAGGGAGGACATGAAAGTGGAGTTGGAATAGAACAAGAAACTTTACCCAAGTATCTTATCTAATTTTGAATCCAGTTCTGGTCCTGAGGTAAGGAAAAGACAAAAAAAGGAACGAGGGTGGAATCAAAACCAAAATCAGACCTACAACCTTTACAAAGTTTTGAGTTTAGTTTTGATTCTAGTTCCACTCCCAACAAAGGAACAAACATCGACACAAGGATAGTGACAAAAGAAATGAAAGGAAGCAGGACTGGAATGAAAACCAGACCCTTGTTTTTAATCTATTTTGTGATAGATTTCAATCATGGTTCATGATATTGTTTACAATATACCTTATTCTTAATAACTTTTCAAACCATTAGTTAAAATGATCATAAGACACTAGTTTAGAATGAAATATTTCAAAATACATACCTGAAAATACCTAAACTAATTTCTCTTCTAGTTCCTGTAGTATACTTTGAATAACAACCCCTTCATTCCAAAATGGACGGAAATGAAGGTCCCTAAAAACCAAGAAAAATAAAATAAAATAGAAAGAAAACAAAGGGAAAGCAAACAAACAAACAACACACCAAAATAAAAAGACAACTAATTACATATATACAACCAATAGAAAATTCAACCTTCATGGGCCAAAATAATGTTTGAGAAACTAACCATTGATAGGTAATGGAATAGGTTCTCCTGTTAAAGTGCTCAAATGAAATGCATTCTCACCTAGGATTTTAGTTATCTGATATGGACCCAACTAAATTCAGACAAAATTTTGGTGGCCCCCTTTCTTTTCCCTAGCCTTATCCCATAATACAAGGGTTGATATTCTAAAGGCTTTAATTTTGGCTCTTTTTTCAAACCAACATTTGACAACAACTTGATGTTTAGAAAACTTGTGTAAAGAAACATCTCTTTGTTCTTCCAGATTAAGTAAACTAGTTAGTTTAACTTCTATCATATCATGATTTGAATAGAATTCTTGCATAAACCTAAGAATAGGTATCTTTTGATGAATAGGAAAGACTAGGTCTTGGCCATAGACTAACTTGAATGGAAAATTCCCTAAGGAAACTTTAATGCAGCTTCTATCTGCCCATAAGGCAAATCTCAGTTGGGTATGCCAATCTCTAGGGTTACTTTCTAACAACTTCTTAATCACTTCCAACAGATTTTTTTTCATAGAATCAGCTACTCCATTCCCCTGTGGGTAGTAATTAGAAGAATATTTTAATACTATCTTATGTTCATAGGCCCATTGAATGAAATCTATGAAAGAAAATGCAGGGCCATTGTCACATACCAGGGAAAATGGTACTCCAAACCTAGTAATGGTGCATTCATTAAGGAAACTAATAACCATGCCAGTGGTGCTATTTTTACAGGGATGAGCTTCAGAAACGTGTGTGTAATAATATGTTGTTTTCAAAATAAATTTGTGCCCTATAGATGAATTTGGATTAATGACTCCTACAAAATCTAATGCCCATTGGGCAAATGGTTTTACCTCATACACTAGTTTTAGGGGCATTACTAGATTGTGTTCCCTAGATGTAGAAGTTTGACATGTATGACATGTCCTCACATGTTGATGAGCATCATGGAACACATGGGGCTAGTAGTAACCTAATCTCAAAATCTGGTGAGCCATGGAATCAACAAAACCATGTCCAATACCATGTCTGCCATGAAATTCTATTATGCCTTGTTTCATTTGCTGTTGATCAAGGCAACGTATATAGACACCTTCAAAAAAAATTTGGTATAAAGTTCCCCCTTTGAGCATGTAGTGGGAACTATTCAACCTAATTTCTCTCATCTGAGTGGTGTTCATCCCATCTAGGAATTTATTATTCGACAATAGAAAAATAAAGTTAGCATACCAAGGGTCACTTGTAAATGACTATACCATATATTGTTGACAGGTAATTTTAGAATCAAAATTTTCCATTTCCTTGGATAAGCCTTGTCCTCTGACTAGCTTCATTGGGTGGATTTCAAGGTCAAAATATTATAATATTGCCATCCATTTCCCTCATCTCTTCCCTAGTTCACTCTGCATAAGAAGGGACTTTACAAAAGGGTTAGGGACTATAGAGATAATTTGACTGTAGATGATATAGTGTCGGAACTTCTTGACATCTGACACTAGTGAAAAATCTTGTTTCTCCAAGGGTGGATACCTAACTTCAACATTTTTGAATGAAGAACTCATAAAAGCAATTGACCTTTCATCTCCTTCACCTTTTCACTATGTTAAAATAGCAACACAAGAATGGTTAGATGCGAAAGAATATATATAAAAGGGCTTCAGCTAATCAAGGCTAGTTAAAATTGGTGCCTCTGAAATTGACTATTTAATATGTGAGAATGCAGATTTAGCCTCATTTTCCCACTCAATCTTAGCATCCTTTTTCATAATTTCGTTGAGGGGTTTGAAAATATCTGCAAACCCAGTTATGAAATTTTGCATGAAGTTTATCTTCCTAAAAAAGGACCTCATCTCCTTTTTGCTACTAGACATGGTCAGTTTCATAATAGATTCCACTCTTTCTGGGTCAATCAAAATTTCGTTCTCTAATATTATGTGACCTAATAATTTTCCTTCTGAAACTCCGAACACACACTTTTTTGGATTAAGGGAGATTTCATAACTTATACACTTTTGAAGCACCTTTGATAGGTCTGCAGCATGGTTTTCTCTATTCATTGAAAAGAAAGTCAAATCATCCACATATATAATAATACATTTACCTACCAAATCCTTGAATTCCATGTCCATTTCTCACTAAAAGGTAGCTCTAGCGTTGATAAGGCCAAATGTCAGCCTTCGATAAGCAAATGTCCCCCATTTAGTAGTGAAGGAGGTCTTCATCTCACCCTCATAGTTGACCATTATCTGATTGTATCCTAAATATCCATCTAGGAATGACATCATTTGAGAACCATTTACTATTTGCAACACCTCATCCAAGGAAGGAAGAGGATAATTGTCTTTCTCTGATGCCTTGTTCAAGTTTCTAAAGTCAACACATAACTTGATCTCTCTGCTCTTATTACGAATAGGGACTAGGTTGGCAACCCAAGTGGAATGTATCACTGGAAAGATTATCCTTGCAAACATGAACTTTTGCACTTCCTTCTAAATTAAGGGCTCAATCAGGGCATTAACTAGGCATTTCTTTTGGAGGAAAGGATTTGCTTCAAGCTTTAGGGGGATAGTATGTGTCATTACCGACATATCAAAAGTTTTCAAGTCTTCGTATCCCCAAGAAATTGTTGCTATATCTGCTTTTAATGCTTCCAGGATTTTCTCTCGAATGTGTTTGGGGAATTTTTTTCCAATGAACACATTCTTCTCTGGGCCTAATCTACCAATTTAATTGATTCATACTTCCCTCGATTAGTGTCAATAGGTAGCTTTTGATGGGCTCGAGGGTTAGAGTCAAAGATCCTTCCAATGTTGCCATTCCCTTAGGAATTCTATTTGTTTTCAAATTCATTATCCCTTCTACATCACATTTTTCTCGATCCCACTCCCCTTGATCTCTTTTTGATTCATCAATAATCAGCCCTTGAAAGATGTTTGAACTTTCTAAGAAGGAAAGTATATGTTGGTCATCATCAAAGGCCTAAAATTTTTGTACATTATCTAGGCTGGCTAGGATCGAGACTAACTCTACTAAAAACCTCTTTAACTTGGAATCTTGCATGGTTCCAAGGTACTAGCAGCAACAGTAAGTGCATCTTCCATTTGATTGTCCTCTCTGGGTATCAACTTGATCCCAAAGGCATCAAAGTCCGCTATCAGATTCCATATTTTGTTCCTATATGAAGCCAACCTCTTGTTGTGGCATGTGTATTCACTACAAAATTTCTTGATAATAACCTCTGAATCAGCCATTACTATGAGAGTTGTAACCTTTTTTTGGTGTGCAATCATTAATCCTTTGGCCAGTGCTTCATACTCTGCCACATTATTGGTACAACTGATCTACATCATGTAAGAAGAAAATTTATGTTTTCCCTTTTATGTTTTTTAGTTTAATTCCCACTCCACTCCTTGATTTAGAATTAGATCCATCGAATCTAAGGATCCACAATTGATCCAAGGCAGGTATTTCCTTCCTAGGACAAGACAAGGGTAATTGTTTACAAGAAATGGGTGGTGGCTTAGATTGGTTTAAGACTTCTGGACACAGTGGGTGATGTGAATGACAACCATTAGAGGTTTCATACAAATTCAAAACTTGTGTAGACAATTCTTCTTGAATCTAATCTTGATCAATGATAGCACAGTCAACCATTGTTTTTAGCAAACCTTTGGGAATTGGAAGGTTGGCAGGGGTGGGTGTATCAGGTAACTTTTGAGATTATGCAGCCTCATTTCCCAAGGAAGAATATGAAATGTGAGCCTCTCCAATTGGGAGAAGGACTTATTCCTATGTAATATGGGTTCGTATTAAAATAGTGGCATCCCTTGCCTCAAATGAAAACTAATTAAGGGGTGTTTCAGGGTGGTTTTCATAGGTTTCCTCAAACTGACAGACATGGTTTTAAATTTTGAAACAAGGTTGACATGTCAACTTAGAATGGCTTTGGTAATGAATTCTACAATTTTTAGGGAGTAGTAAGCTCCATAGATCAAATTCGTCTCCTCAAACTAGTTTATCTTGTTGTAGTTTCCTAACTAAAACCTGCTAGTTGACAGTGGTCATGGGATCACTATGCTCTAAATATTGTAGGTTATTAGGATTGAACATTCAAAAGGTCATGATTTCCTCCCTCTAATATACTCCTATCTTAGTTTCAAAGTAAGCTACCTCATTAGGGAAGTCATACTTCGTAATCATATGTTTGAGACAAGGCTCACTTTTAATCCTAATTTGTGTTGCTACCCCTTTCCATGGCAGCCACATATGTGAAATGTCCAAAGATAGATATCCTCTAATGATTTTCATTAGATCTCAGCTTAGAAGCATGCCATATATTTCATGGATATCAGCCACTTGAATATCCATATAAGTTTGGATCCATACGTCTGATCCAACCTACATGATGGAGCTTGTGAAATTCTAAAGAATTTGAGCTCAATTTTCATGAGCCTGGATTCTGTTCAACCCTTGTCCCAGAGTGAGTAGGGTTTTTAATCAAGAAAATGTGCCAACATTATATTTTCATGTTGACCTGTTTAGTCAATCATCATTTTATTAAGTGATCCTTTGAGCCATCTGGCACATTTTCTTACCAAGCCCATTTTCCTAAGCAACCGGTCATCTTTTTCCCACCATGTCAAATCTTTCCTAAAGTTGGGTTTTGAATTTTAACCCAATGACTTAAGGATTAATTAACTAACCCTATGGTTATGTCACCATCAGTTGGGCCAAGTTTTGTCCATTTAATACTAACGTCACATATTGTGTAGTTTTCAAGATTCAACGATCAAGGATAAGATCTAAATCATACCCTGCCAGCTCACGGGAGTTAAGTGCATGCTAGATAAATGCAACAAGGTTAGCAAGAAGCTAACACATGTACCAGGTACCCCACTACCAATTCCATGTCCCGACATCTTCAACGAGCGGTTGAGATCAACTGAGCATAATGATCCTCACTATTCCCCACTGGTTCATTGAATGAAAGTGATCGATGGTTAAAACTAGTGAGATCAGCTAGATTTT
>VDFB02057209.1:96622-115938 GCA_007258455.2 Sequoia sempervirens
AATTTTCACTACTGCAAAATAGTCCTATATTAGATCAACAAAGACTTGGAAACCATTACATTGATATTACCTTTCATATCATCTTCTATTCATCCAAGGAAACTTTACATAGTCAAAATTTGCACTTACCGTAAGCGGAGCCAAGAGAGAATCAAGAATAGAAACCATTTTAACATAGGTGGGATTAGGATCGAAAATAGGACGAGATCATAATGGAAACTAGACCTAGAACTAGCTGATGGTTCCAAGTTCATTTCCCACTCTCGTTCCACTTCCACCAAAATAATAAGGGTGTAGACCAAAATCAACATTCAACAGAAGTGGGATCATTTTGGGAATTCATTCTTCTGCAAACACTTATGGGACAAGTTCATTCTTGGATCCACTTCCACCAATTTATTATTCAAATGAAGCACATTTAAACACATGGTCACACCGACTTTAGACTTAGGTCACATGAAACCATAAGGAAACTTTAAATAAGGGGTGTAACCTCACCCTTAACATGATAAAACCAAATTTGAACTTTTTAGGGCATGATATTTTAAAGGTCAACGTATAAACCCTACTTTATGTGACTCGTCAACTTATAGAAATTAGGGCATCAAAACCCTATCATCAAAACCATTAACTTGCTATGATAATAGGATCAAAGTGGTCATCAAATAGATTCAAACACTTTGAAAGCATAAAAGATCCCTCAAAATGAAACCCTAGTTAAAACTAGGGCACAACAGTATAGACATGCCACCAAAACAAAGAAAATGACTGAAAAAGAAAAATGGAAAATAGGAGGAAAGAAAAACCAAACCAGAAACAACAAGTGAAACAAGTGAAGATCCATGAAAGAAAGTCTTGCAAACACACGAAGAACACAACTAATGATAGAAAAGGGAAACACAAATGGAATGGGAAAACCACCTACCTCAAAATACCATCAAGAAAGGTTGAAACTTTGACAAGAATCCACTCACCAATGCGTGCCCACAACCAAATCATGTTCCTCTCAAATTTACTCAAGCTCTGGCTCATAAAAATGTTTTAGATAATGATTATGAGCTAAAATAACCTTGATTAATGTTTAAAAAACATTTCACACATGTGAGAGAGTTGAAATTAATTCCATTAATGTAGTTGGTAAGGTGCGGAACCAAAAACATAAATGAGTATGCAACCAATGTGTAAATTGAAGATAGAGCAGACATGGAAGTAGAGTCAGAACAAAACAAGAAACTTTACCCAAGTCTCTTATCTAATTCTAAATCTAATTCCAGTCCTGCATTAGGGAAAATACAACAAAGGGAATGAGGGTGGAATCAGAACCAAAATCAGACCTGGAACCTTTACGAAGTTTCAAGTTTAGTTCTAATTTTGGTTCCGCTCCCAACAAAGGAACAAACATCGACACAAGGACAGTGATAGAAGAAATGAAAGGAAGAGAGACCGAAACAAAAACTAGACCCAGACAAGACACCAAACGAGGACAAAAAAACAAAGGAGAAAAGTAGTAGTGAGGTTGGAACCAAAATTGGACCCAAAACTTTTACAAAGTTCCTAGTTTAGTTTTCATTTTGATTTCACTTTTTCTAGAAGGAAAGCAAATCAAAAGAAAAATAAAAAAACAAAAACCCAAAGGATGAAACCATCCTAAAGGCCCAACATGAGCAAAGCAATGAAGAAATAGACAAGGCAAGGAGTAAAGCTAGAATTGGAATGAAAACCAGACCCAGAACTTTGGAAAAAGTTCTAAGTCCAATTTCAGCCCGCGTTCCAAACCTATGGAAACAAAAGAAACAAGGTCTTAGGAGGAAAAATAACAACTCCTAAGATCCAAACAAAACACCAAGGACAAACAAAAATAAAGGGGGACCCATTTTGATCCAAAACAAGATGGGGTGGTTATGCAAGGGATAACATGACCAAAATTACAACATGAACTATCAGAAAACAAGTTAGCAACCTAGCTATCAACTTCTAAGAGATAAAAAAACACTATGAGATATGAGAAATATAAAAAAATTTGATAAAGTAAATATACCAAAGCTACAGTGACGAAGATGATTTCATAGAAGAGCCTATTCGCTAGCTAGCTCCACAAAGCACATACACCTACACATAGAAAGAGGGGAAAATGTTGGGTGGTTGTATAGGGGCCTACCTTAGTCAGACCCCCATTTAGGTGTTTCCACCCTCATGGACAACCAAGGAAACAAGATAAAGAGAATAATGTAGTGAAGAGCACAAAAGCACTACAAAATAGCAAAATGCTAACTCAACCAAGTGATAGAGAGGAGAAAAGGGAAGCTTACCACCTCCACCAAGAGAACTCAAGGCTACTTGGGGGAGAAAATGAGAGTACTCAAGCCTGTGCTACAATGGTGTTTCATTCCCAACTTTCTCTACCAAAGTGATGGAGTGTTGTGTTTGTTGCAATGGGGTGCAAGTATGTTGCTTGAAAGCTTGAAAGTGAGTGCAAGGGTGTGAAAATGGATGCTAAGAGGATTGAAATGCTTTTTCAAGGAGTGAATTTGAAGAAAGGAATGAAAGAAACGACCATATTCGGGTTCGTCAACCGAAGGGGGTGAACATTACAACTTGAATCCCAATGAGAAGTGTAGTGCCTCTATACGTTCAGCTTCAAGAATCTTCTAGGGACATAAGCGCACTACATGGACATCTATGTGTCGTGCAGGCATCCCTGACAAAAATGCCTCCACCGATGCTCAAAACAGGCACCAAGTGGGATGCAAGCAGTGGGCTTAGGTGGAATTAAGCCTCTAAACTTGGTTTTATAAAGTGTAAAAAGGAAAAAGGGGGAATTTACACATGGGGTGCAAATTCACTCCTATACAATATATATAGTCCATTTATTATCATTTCTCCCACTAAGGCCAAATTAACCAATTATGATCCTTTAACCACATGAATAAATCATGATATATTGTATTCATATTAGTTTATTATTATAGAGTATGAGACCTTTCTTGATGTTATTCCAACACATCATATTGTATTCTAATAGAAAGGGACCACTGTCAAATAGCTACAAAATGCTCAAGTAGGAATTAGGATCTTCCCAGTTGATTCTATAACCCCTTGAACAAGTTCCTAATCAGGTTAAGGTTACACAACATTTTCAACTACGATAATTTTTCAAGATTATTTATGGTGATACTTCATCAATTCTAGAGTTGGGACCACTTACTAGTATCACCATGCCCTTCATTATTTTGATCTCAATGGGATTGGGAGGATCATTAGTGTTGCAACTTAGGTAATAAATTATGAGAAATTTATATTTAACAATTTAGAAGGTTTAGCTACATCAACATAAAATGGATCATGTGTGAGTTGAATCTTAATTGAAATCTTATGTATTAAGTCATTGATTATTTATGTAGAGTTTAGGAATAGAGATTTATAGTATGTTAGAAATATAACACATCATCGTTAGGTATAAATCACTTATATTTTAAGTACATATTGTTTTACATCAAGTATATAAATTTATTCACATTTTAAATATGTAAACATGTACAATTAAAAGTTGTCTACCATAATTTTTATAAATTTACATGTGTGTTTCCAATATCAAATCATGTATTTTTTAAAGTCATATCCAAAATCCTCTACATGATTCATGTGAGTTTTAGGTAAAGTTATTGTACACAAAATTTAAATTAAATAATTTGTATATTCAAATTTTCATATTTCATTTTTATTTTAAAAATATATATAATCATGCATGTGTAGATATAATTTAATGTGCAAGGCTCTACACATGACTAATTAGATAATGCTCATAGATTGAGCTCAAGATAAGGATTTAGAAAAGGTGCAAGAAAGGCTTAGGATATTATTTTAGTTGTCCTAGGAATATCAAGACTCAATCCATCCATGTAGGTGCACACATATCCTTTTTTGAGCTTTGTTAAATATTTTTATGCACATAACTTATGAATCATGAATATTTTATGCGTTATATATATTTATCATGTGAATACCTAATTATTTATATCACATGTGTATATGTATAGCATTTATATTTTTAATTGTAGAATTGTATCTATATATTAATTTTATCAATATATATGATTGTTACTTTAACAATTATATCATATTCACATGCATAATACATTTTCAACAAATATATTAACTTAGTATTTTATAAATTAATTTGTTAACTTAATATAATTTACCAACTAATTTAGTAAATTAATTTTAGATAAAATTTTATAGTTCACTGATTTAATCATATTAAAAAAATAAATATATTAAAATCATAATTTTCATGTTATAAACTTCCTTTAACACACATTCCCATAGCACACAAGACTATTTTTTAAAAAATATTTCATGTGATATTAAAATTTCATGATTATTTCTATGCAACATGAATTTCAAAATAATTATACATAATAGAACACATGGTTTCAATCATTTGAAAACAAAAAAACTTATTTTAGTATAACTATTGAATACAAAGAATTTACAGTACTTAAATATAAGAATTGAACAAAAAGAAATAATAAAGAAACTATATAGTAGGACTAGAGACCCTCAACAATACCTCAATAATATGTTTAAAAAATTGTTCCACTAAGGTTTCATAGATTGTATTTAAAAAATACTAAAGAAAAACTACAAGAAAGTGAAAGTTAAAGATCAACATAAAAGTAGAGATTTGTGAATAAATCTAAAAAGATAGTGTGATGGAAGTATATGTAATTGATACAATCCTAGTTTTTTAATTACTAGGTTTGGTCCCACAATATTTTTTACCATCACTTTGCATATAAGATCTATGAACATAATCTACAAATTTAAAATTAATTTTGTTACTCTAAAATTACCAACTATATTTAAATTATTTTCTTATCTTAGAAGCAATAATTTCTTCTATTTTAAAACCCACAACAAAGTAAACTTCAAAAATAGTCCATATTTAAAACCAACAAAAATCATTTTCATGATAAAACTCTTTTCTAAAAAGATCAAAAAGAAGAAAAGTAGAAATATATGTTAATAATGATGGCCCTAACAATAAACCAATAAGCTTTATTTTCATATATTTTATAATATTTAATCACCAAGTGAAATCATTATAGAAATTACATTCACTTGTAATGTTGATTCTATTAAATGTTTTTCTAAAGATGTAGATATTTTAATGGTCAATGGTCTATAGGCATTATGGTCTCCTAGCCTTATAAATAAATTTTTTTTTTTAGCACTTACATCAACTAATAAATTTCATTGTCATAAATATAATCCAAAATAATGGGCCCATGAAAAAATTCAAAATATTAAAATATAGGTTTTCCACCTTGCATTATAATGGCCCCCAAATAAAAAAAAATTGCATCTATTTCTATAATTCATATGGAGGTTACAAGTTAGGAAGGCCTATTACATGCTTTAGATTTTTTTCTTCAATTTATCAAAATCTTTTTATTTCTTATTTTCACATTTAAGATTCTTACCATGATCTATTATTTAACAATTTAGAAAGTTTAGGTATAAAATGGATCATGTGTGAGTTGAATCTTAATTGAAATCTTATGTATTAAGTCATTGATTATTTATGTAGAGTTTAGGATTTAGAGATTTATGGTATGTTAGAAATAAAACACATCATCATTAGGTATAAATCACCTATATTTTAAGTACATATAGTTTTACATCAAGTACATAAATTTATTCACATATTAAATATGTAAACATGTACAAATAAAAATTTTCTACCACAATTTTTCTAAATTTACATGCATGTGCTTCCAATATCAAATCATGTTTTCTTTCAAGTCATATCCAAAATCCTCTACATGATTCATGTGAAATTTAAGTAAAGTTATTGTACACAAATTTTAAATTAAATAATTTGTATATTCAAACACTTCATATCTCATTTCTATTTTAAAAATATATATAATCATGCATGTGTAGATATAATTTAATGTGCAAGGTTCTACACATGAGTAATTAGATGATGCTCATAGATTGAGCTCAAGAGAAGGATTTAGACAAGGTGCAATACATGCTTAGGATATGATTTTAGTTTTCCTAGGAATATCAAGGCTCAATCCATCCATAGATGCACACATATCCTTTTTTAAGTTGTGTTACATATTTATATGCACATATACTTATGAATTATGACCATTTTATGTGTTATATATAGTTATCATGTGAATACCTAATTATTTATATCACATGTGTATATGTATGAGAATTTATATTTTTAATTATAGAATTGTATCTATATATTAATTTTATCAAAATATATGATTGTTACTTTAATGATTATATCATATGCACATGCATTACATTTTTAACAAATATATTAACTTAGTATTTTACAAATTAAGTTTTTAATTTAATATAATTTATTAACTAATTTAGTAAATTAAATTTAGATAAAAATTTATAGTTTACTAATTTAATCATACTAAAAACATAAATATATTAAAATCATTTTATAAACTTTCTTTAACACACATTCCCATAGCACACAAGATTTTTTTTAAAAAATATTTCATGTGATATTAAAATTTCATGATTATTTCTATGTAACATGAATTTCAAAATAATTATACCTAATAGAACACATGGTTTCAATCATTTGAAACAAGAATCAACTTATTTTAGTATAACTATTGAATGTACAAAGAATTTACATTACTTAAATATAAGAATTGAACACAAAGAAATAATAAAGAGTTTATATAAGTATTTAACACAGAGACCCTTAATAGAAATTATATGAGTATTGAACAAATAACTTATACAGTAGGGCTAGAGACCCTCAACAATATGTTTCAAAAAAAATTCCACTAAGATTTCATAGATTGCATTTAAAAAATGCTAAAGAAAAACTACAAGAAAGTGAAAGTTAAAGATCAACATAAAAATAAAGATGTGTGAATAAACCTAAAAAGATAGTGTGGTGGAAGTACATGCAATTGATACAACCCTAGTTTTTAATTAGTAGGCTTGGTCCCACAATATTTTTTACTATCACTTTGCATATATAAGATCTATGAACATAATACTACACATTTAAAATTATTTTTGTTACTCTAAAATGACCAACTATATTTAAATTATTTTCTTATCTTAGAAGCAATAATCTCTTCTATTTTAAAACCCACAACAAAGTAAACTTCAAGAATAATCCATTTTTAGAAGCAACTAAAATAATTTTCATGATAAACCCCCTTTCTAAAAGGATCAAAAAGATGAAAAGTAGAAATATATGATAATAATGATGGCCCTAACAATAAACCAATAAGCTTTATTTTCATATATTTAATAATATTTAGTCACCAAGTGAAATCATTATAGAAATCCCATTCACTTGCAATGTTGATTCTACTAAATATTTTAATGGTCAATGGTCTATAGGCATTATGGTCTCCTAGCCTTATAAATAATGATTCTTTATTAGCACTTACATCAAGTAAATTTCATTGTCACATATATAATCCAAAATAATGAGTCCATAAAAAAATTCAAAATATTAAAATATAGGTCTTCCACCTCACATTATAATGGCCCTCAAATCAAAATTTCTTGCATCTATTTCTATAATTCAAATGGAGGTTACAAGTTAGAAAGCCTATTACATGCTCTTCTTTGATTTTTTTCTTCAATTTATCAAAATCTTTTTATTTTCTATTTTCACATTTAAGATTTTTATCATGAT
The DNA here is from genome assembly GCA_007258455.2 of Sequoia sempervirens. Classification (NCBI taxonomy): domain Eukaryota; kingdom Viridiplantae; phylum Streptophyta; class Pinopsida; order Cupressales; family Cupressaceae; genus Sequoia; species Sequoia sempervirens. Next base: position 104,328 of record VDFB02057209.1, read on the forward strand.
TTATTATTTAATGCAAAAAAAAAAGTTGTGTAAGAAAATTCTTTTATAAATTTGTGTAAAGATTGTATTTTCTGAATAATTCTCATTATTTCACTTATGGTTGTGGGCTTGGACTAATTAACAATAATATCGTGTTTTTTTAAGTTAATTCAAACTATACCATCATCTACCACATGTCAATGGTAAAATAAAATCTACTTTTTATTCACCTATCTTATAATTTTACTAAAGTCCTTTATCCTTTGATATGTTTAACACCTTTTTCAAGTTTGTGGCATGTTCATCGTACATTCAATTGAGAACAATAATATCATCCATTTAAATAATCACACTTTCTTGAATGAAAGGGTGAAGCATTTTATGTATCAATTTGATGAAGGTTTCTAGTGTATTAGGAAACCTATATAGAATAAATATCCATTTAAACAAACCTTGCACCTAATATTAAATCTATATTTCCAAGAATTCTCTTATTTTATTTTTACTTGATGATCATTAGAACCTAAAATAGATTTATTCAAAATACCATACTATAGATGGTCAAGCAAATAAATTATGTGTGGAAAAAAAACAAATATTTACCATTATATTGTTTAAGGCCTTGTAATAAATGCATATGCACCGAAATCTCTAAGTTGCTAATAGTGAGTCTCAATTTTAGACCACAATAAAAAAAATGTTGCAAAATATCACAACTATTATTGTTGAGGTTATATTTAATGATGCCCCTTAGATTAAACCTAATAATTAGTCACATGTATAACGAATGTACTTGTGCATACTATCATGAGATGGTTTTGGATTAAACCTCCTTATAATGAAATGCCCTTAGAATATGGTGTAGTTCGGGTTCTAGGGGCCTTAATAGGCTACTGGAATGAGGAGCTAATCAAACACTTTTTTTATTAATAATTTTTGTGAAGCGGTTATAACAAGATTGGTTCTAGGAAAATTCATGGTCAGCAATTCATCCCCACAGAAAATTTACCGATGGAAAATTTATCGTCATCAGTTCGCTGACATTCACCTCGATGGTGAATTTTCTGTTAGTGAATTTTTCGTCAGTGAATTTTCCATGACGGTGAATTGCTTAAGTGAATTTTCTGATAAATTTATCATATGCCAACAAGATTACATTATTTACTTATGTGCCTTCATATACATCCTGATATTGATTTTATTTCACACACAATTATTCTTTTCTTGTGTTAGAATCTTCCTTTTCTGTATTTACGTCCCTGTTCTATCATTGCTCAGAATAAATGAGTACAATTTTTTTTGTATTGAATTCTGATCTCCGGGAAGTTACTCTATTTTATTGTCCAGAAACTCCCACAAAGATTTACTGCCCTTATGATCTAGAATGTGGGGATAAATGCAGGCCACTAAAGAATATCTAGTCAAGTTGCTCTCCAGACGTGCCAATTCATTTCTCAAGAAAGTTCTTATTTTGAAAATTTTCGGTAACAAAACTACACACTCAAACTTTCCTCCCGACTGTTAATAACTATCTCTAATGGATAGATGCCCACATCTCTACTTCTGTTTCTCAAGAAACTCGTAGTATCCATGAATTGAAAAGTTTGTGAGTTGAACATCCGGCCAAAAATTAGAACAACTTATTTTCGGTGCTTGCAAGGAATTGTGAACTTATTTCGATATTTTGGTGAGTAAGTGAACTCACAAACTCACGAATTGGTTTTTTCTTTAGCAATTTGGTGACTTCTCAAAATCACAAATTACTTCCTCCTTTGCTTCTTTCTTCACTTCCTTCTTTGGCGAACTTATCGGTCAGCAAACTCATCGTTCCACAAACTTAAGAGTTCATGAAGCCAAAAAGGCAAACTAAAAAATTAAGGCACTTCACTACTTCTTCTTCATTCATCAAATAGATACTTTGGTGAACTTCAATTTCAGCAAATTAAGGAGTTCACAAACTAAGGACTTGGTCGAAATGAAACAAAAAGCTCTTGGCCATATGTTTCGGCATGAACTATTTGGAAATAAACTTCTTTCAAAAATCGGCTAGTTCATGAAGCTGAGAAAACCATCAAAAGTGTAAAACTTTGTTATTATGTCAAATTTCATAAATCTTGGAAGATCTATTCTTGTAAGAAAAAATAAAGAAAATAACAAACATAAAACTAATTTTGTTTTTGTTGATGTAGGATTGCCAATGAATTCGGATGCTCCTATATCATACAAGTCAAGTTTAGCAAGTCTAGGATCAAAATCCCATACTTAGTCAATTCTACAATTGTCAAACAAGAGGATCTATCAGTATTCTTGTTCTTCCAATGGACTAGATACTCCACATATTTCTTCCCTCTAGTCTTCTTAACTATCTTGGAGTCAACCACTCTATCCATTTATTCCACCTTCCTCTTAGGTAACTAGTCTACCCATCCTTGTATATCATGCAAACTTGAGTATGTGCCTCCTTGCAAAATTGTCTCTCCTCCATGAAATATTTACAAATAAATAACATTAAGAATGTTGAACATAGGTTGTCATTGATATCAAAGGATTGTCAAAGGTTGTTGAAAATTGTTATCAAAGGGTGTCAGGGCTGTCAAAGATGAAAGAGATTGTAGGAGTACTAGAATTATCATTTGATTTAAGGTTCCAAAAGCATGTTGTTTATCAATGTGTAGACTACATCTAATTAATCATATTCTATATCAAGTAACATACATTAATTTTCATTGAGACGTGATTTCCATCAAATAGTTGGTGTATTTATTATACCATGTCAGGTATGCAGTCAGTATGAGTGTTGTGGTTCAGAAGTCAGTATAAGGAATCTTCATGATGGACCTATACTTTATACTTCACATCATTTTAACAAATAGTTGACATCTTGCAGTCTTATTTAACTTTTCAAAGAACACTCTCCAAATCTTATGAGCATATCTTCTACAAGTGTATTGTGGAATTTTACCTTTCATTGGCTACAAAATATTCTCATCAATATCAATCAAATACTTTGGCTTTCTATGAAAAATTCTAGGTGGTTTTCTCAAAGGTAAATTCATCTCAACACTCAATGGAATTTCTTCAATATTTACACTAGATGGGATAGATGGCGTACCTTCGATCGGAGATGGAATAGATGATCAATGTACCCTGAACTTGAGATGGGAAGATGGTGTACCTCCTTCTTCACATGCCAACAATGATTTACTTTCAACTCGAGATGCAGTAGATGGTGTCCCTCCACCTTGACTTGCAGTAGAGCACATGTCTCCAACAACAGTATTCAATTTTCTCATAGCATGAAGGTTTTGCATCTGCTCCCTTTGTGTCACCAATTCCATATCTCTCATTGATGGTTGACATTCCTCTTCTTCTATCAATTCTAATCTCCTTTTTCTCATGAAGTTCCCTCATATGTTTTTTTTTGCATTATTAGCTTCTTTCTCTTCCTGTGTTGGTCTAATCCTTGATCTTTCCTCAGCATGACGAAGAATTTTATCTATATCATAGGGTATGATGATACAAACAATATATTAGTTTCACCATATGGTAACAAAAAAAGCATAAGTGCACTTGGAAACACCATAAGGACAATAAAAGCATGCATGGTATTGGATAATTTCAACATAAAATCCTAATAATCAATCACACATAGTTAATATCATCAATCCTTTCATCTATAGCCACCAAAATTGCTAGATAGTCACCATATGAGATTCCTACTACATATAGCAGCTATTTATTCATTGTTTCCAAACAAAACTTGAATATTATAGGTCTGAAAATTTGCATATCAGTCAATTTAAGCTGCTCCAACACGTAGAAAATCATGTATTTCCAATCCTATCATATCAAAGGGTCTTAAGTTGGCTGCATATTTCATATCAAACCTTAACCAATATTTTCATTTGGATTATTTGTCATCTAGATATAAGTGAATTTTTCTATTTTGGGGTGATCTTTCCCATCCATAGAGGGTTTGACAACAAGTTTGTAGCAATAAAAGTGTAAACAATTTATGGTAGGAGAGGTTACTATGAAAGAGTACTTGGAGGAGTATTACAAACCAATAAGTAGGTTAGGACATCATGAGTAAGGGGATTTTTTAGTTTCACAAATTGCTCTTGATGCATGAGCGTCGCGATCCATCCCATTTGCTCAATGATGTTGATAGTAAGTGGAATTACATCGGCGTGAGATGGGCTAGTTGGTGATAGATTTGTAAAAGTCTTTGACTTCCCTATGGTGTGGGGTGAAGACATGTCAGCGAGAGTCATGCTTGTCAGCAGGAATTTTGTGGATGTCTCTTCGACAAGGTGGGTCTTAGTGACGAAGTGGTGGTAGCGATGTCAATGTGACATACGGGGTTCGATAGGACATTAGTCTTAGTCCCAGTGACAGAGCGATATTGGTGTGACTAAAGTGTTCCAGTGTGATGTTGGAGGAATTCCCTTCAACGGGCCGATAATCTTCTTATTGGCAAGACATGGATGGATTGGCAGGAGTCTAGGAGAACTCTCCTCAACAAGGCGATAATGTGTAGGGAAGCATTGTCGGTGAGACAATGGAGTATTGTCGGCACATTGAGGAATGTCTCTTCAACATGGCGATAAGGGGGTAGCCTACCGAATGGGACCCAGTCATGATGATGTGGGTGATGAATCCAACGCATGGTGTAGAGAGATTAGGTAATCCACATCCTTGTTGTGGATTACAATGCATGACATGGCAATGAGGTGGAAAAGGATCTTCATTGGGGAGACATGGGTTTATTGATAAGACATTCATGAATGTCTCTTCGACATTCTGATGTCGGGAAAGACACGATGGAGATGTATCAACAAGACAAGTTATTGTCGCTAGGACTTTGGAGAAAGTCTCTCTGAAAAAGTGATAGGATTATTTGATGTTGACTATGGGTCTCGGCAGGGTAAGAATGACAAAGCATATGTAAGGTGAATGACAGAATGGCATGTGGTGAATGCTTATGATCCTTGTTACAAAATCAACTCCCAGTCAGATGATTATTTGACGATGGTGCAGATCGATGAGACAATGTGTAGTCAGGGAGAGATTGGGAAATGTTTGTTTGACATTTCGATTAGAGCTTTATCAGTGCGACATGAGGGTTTCAAAGGGAGATCTCCCAAAGGCTTAGTGATATTTTGATGAAGTTATTAGTGGGTTGTAAAATGTGGACAGTTGGCAAGTAACGAAGGGATGATCAGTAATTTGCATGATCCTTATTGTGAATTATGAATGGTAACAAGGATAATATGAACCATTGGATGGATATGATTACCTGGCACAGACATATGAGAATTGACGATATAGATAACCATGTAACTATCAAGAAGATCTGAGAGACTATTGGATGACTTGATGAAGCTACGAATAATGAGGTAATGACATTGTGATACTACAACATGAGGAGAAATGAATTCCAAGGCTGACATGCAAGAAGGTAATGATACAAAATGATAGCCGATGCTGGGAAGAGCAAGGGGAGGTAGTGGCACAGAACCCAGAAGGAAGAAAGGTGTTGAGTAGGGTGCCAGAATAAGGGTGCAAAAGTAGGGTTCCAGAACTGTGTGCATGAGAAAGTAGGCTAGAGAGTGCAGGCTAGAGCATGTGAGAAGAATGATTGTAGCTAAGGTTTTGATCTGCATGTTAACAGACATTTTTTTAATCAGCCATTGATGGCTTGTAATGATGTAATGTCTTCTTAGTAATAAAGAAAGCTTTATTGCACAGTTTTTGTGTAAACTTGTGTTGATCTTGCTGTATGTTTTGAATTGGTTGCGAGATTGTGATAGCCTGACAAGGCCCTCCGATCTTTCCTTCATTAGTGGTATCAAAGCTAGTTGTCCTAATTCTGTAACAAAGCATTGAATGTGAGGCAATTATAATAGGACCTGTGAGTGTGGATCAAGAAAAGGCCAGAAGATCTTGAGAGTATAGAGTATGCATCAAGAGAAAGAGTTTTGGAAAGCATGTTTGTTGTAGGAATAAAAGAGGGTTTGTAGCTGCTATCCTCTAGGAAGGATAAAGCTGGGTAGAAAGTGTAGATTTCCTCCATTAAGAGAAGGTGGGTAGAGGAAGCATCTTCCAGAGTCTTTGTTGGGTAGAGGATGGTTGTGCGAGTGAGATATTTCTTGCTATTGTGAACAGATTGCCTAATGTGAGGTAGTTCATATATGCAAACCTGAGGGTTTGAAGGTTTATTAGAGCATTGAGAGTGTGTGGATAACATCTAAAGGTGTTGAAGATTTGTAAGTAGATCATCAAACAAGAGGCAGTTTAGATTTGTGTGAACTGAGGGTTGAATATTTGTGTGGATTACAGCTTTGAGAGGATTGGAAAATGGAAAAGAGAATGGGCATTTCCATTAGATGGATTCTAAGAAATCCCAGATTAGAAGAAATGAAGAAAATATTTTGGGAAAGAGAATTGGTAGAGTTGAGGAAACAACTAAAAGAATTGGAGGACAAGGTTAGAGGATGTAAACAAAAGAAAACGAGAGTTGTTGGTAATGTTTATCCTCCTCCTAATGTTATTACTATGGGAAGGAAACAAGATGTAGCAAAGGTACATTGCAAGGTACCTAAAGAGGATTATTAGAGAAAAGGAGAAAGACTATAAAGGGAAGAAGCTGACAAGCCAACAAGACAAAGGGAAGGTCAATATGAGTACAATTTTTTATTTTGATTATGCAAGTAAAAATAGGAATGAAAACCTATAGGATAGAAACGATAAAATTAAATTAGTGTATCATGGGTACATAGTACCATTTTTGCAAAGGAAATTGATTGTAGTAGGGGTACATGACAAGGTACCTAAGCATGAAGATTATTTGAGATAGGAAAAAGAGCCTGTGAAGAGAGCAATAGAGAAGGGACAATCATCCAACAATGTGAGAGATAAAGTATGAATGGTGAAACATGTTGTAGCAAAGGATTGTGATGTTGTAGGACACAAATATGTTGTGATGAATTTGAAGAATCCTAAATTTGATGAGTATATTGGTGAAGGAAAGGATGTCACTTTGTTGACAGCTAAAAATGAAAATATTTTCAACCCTCTGATGGAAGGGGCATGGGAGGAAGGAAATGTGGGGGCATCTCATGCAAGGGGAGAAGATGTGGAGCTAAAGGAGGTAGATATGGCAAGCGAGTGGAGTAATTTGTGTGAAATGGAAGAAGGGTGTTCACAAGCTGAAATAGTGAAAACAAATGGTCTCAAGTTTGATGATGGGATTGAGGAAGATAAAGATGAAAGGCTATGAAAAGAAGAGATGAGGATAATCAAAAGTTATTTGGATGTTGAAAGTGAAAATTTGATGAAGCAAAAAAAATTTGTTGCAACAAGAGAAGATGGTGATAAAGAGTCTTTCAAGGCTCATGATTTTCATAATCCTTTTTGTAGTGTTGTGTTTGTAGGGAATAGAGAGATTGCAACAAGATGTCAAGTATGTGGCATCGAAGAATAAATCCACACACAAGAGGATAAGAAAGGGAAAGCAAGAGAGAAGTTTGCAGTGGAGTTATGTCTTGTTGGGGGCATGGAAAAAGAGAGAAACCCGAAAGTTGCAACAGTTTATGAAGAACAAACTTGGAAGATGTGATTGTAGCAGTAGAGCACAAGATTGTGGCTCGTGAAGATGAGGAAATGAAAGATGCAATGGAGAACAAAGATGTCAAAGCTTTAATTGGGATTTCAGTAAAAAATAGATAGATGGTAAAAGTGTAGATCTGATAGAGAAACTTGTAGTAGAGGGGTAAGTAAATAATGCAGGTGTAAATGGCTTAATGGTTCAAGTTGCAGCAGTAAAAATTTAGGAAGTAGTTTTTTTTATTCCAATGGGAGACCATGAAGATGAGTCAGCTTAGTGGAGACTTGATAAATAGAATCGATGGAGGAAGCATACACAAAAGGAAAGGAGTACATTAAAATAGCTTGAGAAGCTTCAAAGGAAACAATGCAAGTAGGGAAGTGTAGAATCAAGAAATTGTAAGATAACATTATGGACTCCATGTGCAGGAGCACATGATTTTTTATTCACTTGGGGAGTCTGATGCAGGAGCATCGCACTCCATCCCCTTTTCCCAATGATGTTGATAGTAAGTGGAATTACATTGGTGTGAGACATGCTAGTCAGTGAGAAATTTGTAAAAGTCTCTTCAACTTCCTGATGGTGTGGGGTGAAGACATGTCGATAAGAGTCATGCTTGTTGGAAAGATTTTTGTGGATGTCTCTTCGACAAGGTAGGTCTCAACGATGAAGTGGTGGTAGTGATGTTGATGTGACATATGAGGTTTGGTGGGACATTAGTCTTTGTCCAAGCGACAGAGCGATATTGGCATGACCGAAGTGTTTTGGTGTGACATTGGAGGAAGTCCCTTCGATAGGTCGACAATATTCTTATCGAAAAGACATGGATGGATCGATAGGAGTCTAGGAGAACTCTCCTCGATAGGACAATAATGCATAGGGAAGCATTGTCGGTGAGACAATGGAGTATCACCAGGACATTGAGGAATGTCTCTCCAACATGGTGATAAGGGGGTAGCCTACCGAGTGGGACCCAGTCATGATGACATGGGTGATAGTGTTGACAAAGCTGACACATGGTGTGGAGATATTGGGTAATCCACATCCTTGTTGTGGAATATGATGTGTGACGTGGTGATGAGGTGGATAAGGATCTTCATTAGTGAGACATGGGTCTATCGATAAGACATTCGTGAATGTCTGTTTGACATTCTGATGGTGGGTAGGATGCAATGGAGATGCATAGGCAAGATAGGGTAGTGTCACTAGGACTTTGAAGAAAGTCTCTCCGATGAAGCAATAGGAGCGTGTGATGTTGGCTGTGGATCTCGACAGGGTAAGAATAATGAAGTATATGGAAGGCGAATGATAGAATGGCATTTGGTGAACACTTATGATACTTGTTACAAAATCAACTCCTAGTTAGATAATTATTTGATGATGGTACAAATCGATAAGACAATGCGTAGTTGGTGAGAGATTAGGAAATGTCTATTTGACATTCCGATTAGAGCTTTATCAGTGTGACATGGGGGTTTCGAAGGGAGATCTCCTGAAGGCTTAGTGATATTCTGATGGAGTGATCAGTGGGTTGGAAAATGTGGATAGTTGGCGAGTAATGATGGGATGATTGGTAATTCACATCCTTGTGAATTATGAATGGTAACGAGGATAATATGAACCGTTGGATAGAGATGATTACCTAGCATAGACAAATGAGAACTGATGATACAAATAACCATGTAACTGTCAAGAAGATTTGAGCAACTATTGGATGACTTGATGAAGCTATGGATCATGAGGTAATGACATTGTGATACTACGACATGAGGATAAATGAACACCAAGGCCAACATGTAGGAAGGTAATGATAGAAAAGGATAGTCTATGCTGGGAAGAATAAGGAAACCTGAAGGAAGAAAGGTGTCGAGTAGGGTGCCAAAATAAGGTGACAAATTAGGGTGCCAGAGTAAGCAGGCTAGAGAGTGTAGGCCAAAGCATGTGAGAAGAAGGATTGTAGCTAAGATTCTAATCTGCATGTTAGCAAATGTTTTGTAATCAACCACCAATGGCTTGTAATGATGCAATGTCTTCTTAGTAATAAAGAAATATTTTTGCCCAATCTTTGTGTGTAAACTTGTGTTGATCTTGTTGTGTGTTGTGAATTGGCTGCGAGATTGTGATAGCCTGACAAGGCCCTCCAATCTCACCTTCATCAACTCTAATTTGTGTAATAGGAGAGGTGAACTAACAAATGGGAAATGTTTTTTTAGAACTTGATGCAACGAAAGAGGTAAAAGTTGTGATATGATGGTAGATAGTGGTAGAAAAAACAATCTAATGTTTATGGAAATGGTTGACAATCTAGGACTAAGGATGTTGAGTCTTCCAAATCCATTATTCCTTGGTTGATTATAGTAAGTGGATTTAATTTTGGTACAAGAATAGTGCTAGATAAATTTCAAGATCAAAGCATGTCATGAAGCGTTATTCTATATCTCAGCAATGGATGTGTTTCATTAAGAAGTGCATGGTAGATTGATAAAGTAGTGTATGATAGGAGGGTTAATACCATTGTTGGGAAGTGAGGTATAATTTTACAATAGTGTAAATTTTTTCATTAAAGAGGAGTGGTTTGTATTGATCACAAATGCATGCAACATTACTAGAATGGATGGTAGCACCACAAATATAAAAATAGTAGCATCTAGAGAGTTGGTACCATGAAAGGAGTCATCAAAGGGAAGTATTCCAAAGGACAAGATAAATTAACAAGAGGATGAAGAACCATATTGAGTAGTCAATGTATTTGGAATGCCAAAGCAAATGATATGTTGAAGGTAGGAAAAAGGCTGATAGATGTGAGAGATTGGTTGATGGTTCCTACTATAATGATTTTAGTGGAGGACATTGTAGAGGAAAGATTAAGGTTAGAGAAGGTAGGATGTTGCAGCAATGTAAACCATGATTTGTTTGGTTTCCCAAGAGCTACATGATACTATAAGAGCAGCCAAACCACTACAAAGAGTGAAGAATTTTCTAGGTTAAATGTTCCAAGAGGGGCTAAGGTTATATTGACATTTTTCAACTTGAAACCCCCTTGAATGCTCCTAGATGTCAAAAAGTAAAAAAAAACAATGATGAACAGTGAATATGAATTTTAACATAAAAACAAAATCAAAGCATTGTATTAAGCATGTACTATAAGAATTTATAAAGACCATACATATATTTAGATTTGATAGACCTTAAAATTGAAGATTCAATTGGATAAACTACCCAATTCAATGTAGTATTTTTTCTTCTTGCATCAAACTACTCAACAATTGGATATTTTCACAAACTTGCTTCCTTTTCAAAGTTTAATTCTATCTCTCCAATAATAACTAAAAAACTATAAAATTAAACAATGTATGATGTTAATTATAACAATTAAATCATGTAATGAATATTATAGCACTACAAATGTATCAAAATTTTAGTTCATATAATCAAAATTTCTATAAAAACTCTAATATTTCCCTTCTAAGTTACAAAATAGAAAAAGGTGGTGGAGGAATGTGTAAATTCTTGCACGTGCTTTCTCCAACAATCTCAAAAAGCATGATTTTGTCAAATCATGTGCATAAGAAGGAGAATAACAAAACATGCGGGCCAAGTCATGAGTGTTAATGTCTTTTTTATCATTTTCAGAGAGACAAAACATGCCCGTGTTATAATGTGCTCACGTTATAACGCTAGTGCATTTTTTATTGCACTTACAATGTCCATATTTCAACTTTTCCAAAGCACACTCATGTTTTGAAAAAGTTGAATTTGTCATGGTTTAGGGTTAATTTTTTAGGGTTTAGGGTTTAGCGTTTAGGGCTTAGGGTTTAGGCTTTAGGCTTTAGGGATTAGTTTTTAGGCTTTAGGTTTCAAGGTTTAGGCTTTAGGGTTTAGGATTTAGGCTTTAGGGTTTAAGCTTTAGGGTTTAGGGTTTATGGTTTAGGCTTTAGGTCCAATCCCATCTCTCCCACTCCCTCTCTCTCCCCCTCTCTCTCCCTCTCTCAAGTCTCTCCCTCCCATCTCATCTCCCTCTCT
>VDFB02057209.1:116038-132717 GCA_007258455.2 Sequoia sempervirens
TTTCCCTTGAATTGGTGCTCATTCTCCACTGTCCACCCTTCTTTGGTGCTAGTAAAATAGGTATAATACATGGATTGACACTTTCTCTAATCAATCCCTTGTATAGTAACTCTTGCAATTATCTAATAACCTCTTCATTCTCCATGGGTGTCATTCTATATGGTGCTTTTTCCTTTTTGGTTTTATAACAATTTGTTTTCCCATCATGGATGACCTATCTATCATATTGTCAATGCTCACCTAAAAAGATATGACACACATCTATTTGCATGATATCATACATTATCCTATCTTTATAATTTCTGATATGAAAATTAATAGGACATTGTTCACTTACCAGTAATCAGTGTCCCCTCTACAAGCATGAAAACTTATATGGTGTTGGGTGCTTTAATCTCTTTAGCCCCAACTTCTTGACTATTTCTTATACCAAGATGTCAGTGCTACCAATATACACAACAAACTTACAATATTTTCCTCTAGACTTACATATCATTCTAAATAGATTCATTCTCTCCTCTAGCTCTCCTTGTACCTTTTCTAGTTTTAGTAGAACTCTCCTCAACATCAAAAATTCTCCATCCTCAGATTCTTCTCCACACTTAGGTGAGGTCACACCCTCCATGCTCTCCTCTTCATCATATACAATATGAACTCTAGTTTCCTTTCCTTTGATGTTCTTTTGTTGTTTCTAACGACATTCAAAATATTTGTGTCTAGCCTCTCCATATTTGAAACATGCTCCACTGAATCCTCTTCCCCTTCCTTGTCCAATGTTTCCTTTGCATCTAGTAAGTTTACCTCTTTCTTTACCTCCTTAGTGACTAGTCTATGAATTACTTTTTCATCCTTTCTTATCTTAGTAACCACATCTAGATTTATTTTTTCCTCTTCCACTTGAGGATTTTTGTCTACCCCTAGAGCTAAATTTCCTCCTATAACTATTTTCTTCAACCTTTAATGATATGCCTCCTCTATACTAGCAACTCTTATCATGCTAATCTCATCTTGGGTAGAATAGTGTAAGCCACTAAGATTCATGGATACATTCTTAGCATTATCTTCTACATGACCATTTCTAATGTATATCTTATAAAATTCCTTTGTGTACTCTTGTACACTCTTCTCCTTCTACTTGACATTCTACAAATTCTTGAACGTGATTATAAAGGTGTACTTGAAAGAATTTGTCCTTGAACTTTTTCACCATTCTTTGGCATGTTTTAATCTTATATTTTCCCTTTGTTTATCTCTCTACTTCCACATGATCCCTTCACAAAGATGTGTGGCCCTTTTGTCTGATAGCTATAAAATTTACCATTTTAGGGTCTTTAATGCGCTCCACCTCAAAATATTCTCCATCTCTATCATCTAGTTTAGTAACTCTTCTAGATTTAAACTACCACTATAATTGGGTAGTTCTACTTGAGGCTTGCTAGCAATATTTTCCATTGCACTCAAAAATATCATCTCAAAACTATCACATACCTCTTCTACTTCATTTTCTTCACTAACTATTGTGTTTCCATCACTCATGTCTTCCATAGGTACTCCTCTATGTTGTACCCTCACCACTATATCTAGCCTCGTCATGATGTCTATCGTAGTTTTTGCTACTATTGCATTTCCAACGTGTGAGATAACTTCTATGCATCTACCAATGTCTCTATATGCCATGTACTTTGAGCCTCTATAGTTACAAGTTCTTCTCTTCAAGGATTCTTACAAAAAAATCCTAAAGATTTCTCTTTTGACAACTCCAAAGTCTCAAGGGTTGAAACCAGTTTTGCTACTAATTAGTGTAGTTCAACTTATCTCCCTCTCTCTCAGGTCTCTACCTCCCACCCCCTCTCCCTCTCATAGGCCTATCTCTCTCACTCCCTCTATCTCTTTCCCACTCCCTCTCTCTCTCAGTTCTCTCCCTCCCACCCCCTCTCCCTCTCTCAGGTCTCTCCCTCCCACCCTAACTAGAGAACTCTCTCTTTCTCCCTCCCTCCCACCCTACCTAGATAAGTCGCTCTCACTCCAACCCCCTCTCTCCCACTCCCTCTCTCTCTCTCCCTCTGTCTCTTAGGTCTCTCCCTCCAAACCCCTCTCCCTATCTCAAATCTCTATCTCTCTCTCTCTTAAAATTCTCCCTCCATCTAAATGCATGCATACATACATACATACATACATATAAGAAGGCATACATACATGTAGGCATACATACATACTTACATATATACAAGCATACATACATACGTAGATACAATCTTACATACATGCATACATGCATACATACATACATACATACATACATACAGGCGTACATACATTCATACAAGAATGTATACATACATACATGTCATACAAGCATACATATACATACAAATATATATACGTACATTTAACAGATTGGAATTTAACATAAAGAAAGACATAATGCGAGCACATTATAACGTGAGCATGTTATAACATGCTCGTGTTATGTCTTCCTTCGGCAACCCAAGCACAAATGAAAAAAAAAAACAAAACTATGAAATAACGTGAGCACGTTATAACACACTCGTGTTATTTCTTGCTTTGGGAATCCCCAAGTATTAGGTGTGGGATTTGCTTCAGATTTCCAACCCAAAGGCTTCAAATGCTTTCCCAACATCCAAAGACGTGTTTCTATAGATTCTAAGAAATTTCACATAATTTCATTTTCCCTAACCATTAGTTTTGCACATATTTCAAGGTTAAGTCAATCACACATGTGGGTAACCTCAGACTCTCTCTTAGCTATTTAAAGATGTAATTTTTTTTTGCATTTTGAAAATGTTAAGTTGTTCAACTTTAATATCTTTTATTTGTGTGTTTGTTTTGTCAGAAAACCAATGTTCCATATTTTTTAATTTACTTTTTAATTTTTCATTAAATTTTGAAATAAATTACATTTTTGTAAACTAGACTCCATTCTACACATAATAAAAAAGTTATTTTTGATTAGTTTTCAAAAGCTATAGGGTTAGCATGGCCAAAATTTTATTTTTTAGTTGTGTCCATTTCAAAAATTAGTAAAAAATTATATATTTATTAAAAAATTATCAAAAAAATTATGCATAGACTTCATGTTGTTAACTAATTTCTCACCGAAGTGATTTTAAAAATTCCAAAAGAAGTTAACATTTTGAGGGATCCACAATAGACGCTATGTTATGTTTTCAATAGCTATTTTTGTGGCTCCATTTTTTGAACCCCTTAATCTCTATCATTTTAAAAAAAAGTAGTTTAGAAAGTAGACTTAGATAAATTCTTACATTGTTTTTGTTGCATCTTAAAATTTTGAGTGTAACTATCCTCAATTTGTCATTAAAGGTCGAAATTTCCTGATTAAAAAAAAAAGTGGCCACTTAAGACCCCTTTTTGGCCCTCCTTCTTTTTGCACTTACCCCCATTTGTGGTAATGAAAACCTATATTTAATCATTATCTTTTTTTCCCTTGAATTGGTGCTCATTCTCCAGTCTCCACCCTTCTTTGGTGCTACTACAATAGGTATAATACATGGATTAACACTTTCTCTAATGAATACCTTGTATAGTAACTCTTTCAATTATCTAATCACCTCTTCATTTGTAATGCCCCGCCACACAACCCCAAAGGAATTAAGTAAAATGCACCCAATTTCATTTTAAAGGACAAAGGAGTGAACATTAATTAACACAATGTATCCATTGTTCAATTTGCATGACTTAATCCTTTGAGGTACACAAGGACATTACTTAAGAACTAACCCTTAACAGCATGAACATTTAACTAACCATTACATGAACCATACATTCAAACATCCATAGATATAATTACATCAGTAACAACAATAGAGACATAAGATAGAATAATATCCAAAGTTATAACATCATTATAAATCCTTCTCATAACCAAGTTTACAAGTATAAGTACAATACATCAACATGAGATTACATCACAATAGCACCATGTGCAATTATATACAAAACTTTCCCAACTAGGTGGGAGTGATCCATTAGTATAAGAATAACATAAGTACATAAATTTGGGACCCATGAACAAAGAATCAACTGCTACTGCAACTTAGCACTGAAAGATGAACCTACATAAAGAGAATCCCAACGGGGTGCGAAGCACGATCCACTCGACCACCCCCATGCTAGGAGTCACTAAGGAAGGGTTCCCGACCAAGAACATCCAGACAGAGACTCAAAACCAGCTAATGAAAAATCATACAACATATGAGACCACTCAAGTTCCAAATAACAAAAATCATCAATACAAGACAAGTGACCAATTCCAGAGGATTTCCAAGAGACAACAAAAATAAGAATGTTAGAGGAGAGTGTCATCGCATGGCTTAACATGGATTCACTAGGCGACCTATCGCAAGGTACCGCCTCCATCTACTGATGGATTATCCAGGCAACCAAGTTCTAGGAACTGCCTCCATCTATGGTTTGCAAGGCTACCTATCTCAAGGAACCGCCCCATAGGGTTGCTCATGCAGAACCATTACCTTTCGTGAAGACAAGGCAATGATCTTGCCAACCACGACCTTCTCAATCCCCTTTAGTCTGTGGTAGCACTAAAAGGCAGATGAGGCAACAATTATTTTTTTTAGTGTGTTACTACCCACCCCCTAGTTAATTAATTAAATTATCACTTATTAAATTCACTCTAATGAGGGCTATCTTGGTGCCCCTTTGTGCGCCGACCACCCACTTAGAGCCACTCCCTCTAGACATTCAACCACAAGACAATAACATCAAGGATTGTACCACATAAAGAACTGAATCAAAGGACAATCAAAAGTGAGGCATGACCATCTCACCAAACCACAAGGAAATACATCCACAATCTAGTACAATCCAAATGTATAGCTGATCCATAAGCATCACAAATCCAAATTCAAATTCAAAATCAAGAGTAACCACATTACCCCACCTCTGGAATCACTTAGGTTCCTAAACAGGATTGTTA
The DNA here is from genome assembly GCA_007258455.2 of Sequoia sempervirens. Lineage (NCBI taxonomy): Eukaryota > Viridiplantae > Streptophyta > Pinopsida > Cupressales > Cupressaceae > Sequoia > Sequoia sempervirens. The sequence goes on from VDFB02057209.1 coordinate 121,014, forward strand.
AACTCTAGGGTTTCCTTGTAGGACATAAATCCCAAAATAAAAGAAAACCCATAATACATGAAACGATATAACTCAAAAGAATCATTAACAAAATAATACCATAAGTCACGTCTCAAAGCATGGAAAATTCTCATCAAAATGTAATTTCAGTAACACAAGAACTCCTTTTAATTAATAACATCCAATTTATCTCTACTTTTCACCATTACACTTATTTTCATAAAACATCACATTCAACGAATCTTATAATTCATATAAATAATCATAAATGATCAATTATCATAATATTAAATTATTAATTGATCTTAATGTATTTTACATTATATAAATATATGTATATATATATATAAATATATGCATATATATATATATAAATTAAAAATAACATTAATAATAATATCAATATTAATATTAACCTATATATATAACTATATATATATATCTATTTATTTAAATACATAAAACTTATATCCAATACCCATCGAACTAGCATAAAGCGAATCCCATTATACACCTATATGAATTCGAATATTTCTTGCATACAAAATCAAGGCACACCGAGCATTAATCACAATAGAGAAGACATGTAACCAAAGTCATTCAAAACGAATTTAGTGAAAACAATGAAGTTATATGCTATGGTATATAAAATTTAGACTCTTGAAATCACAAGTAATACAGAAAATATAAGAAAGAGTACCGAAACAAAAATAAAGGGAGAAGGGACAGACTTGAACACGTCGGACGGCCATACTCATTAAGCGGGTGGATGGACGGTCGACCATGGTACACAGGTACGCCAGCCAAAAGGGTGAGACAATGGGTCAATTCTTACAAAATTTGAAATATGAATCAATATATCATCAACTGTGCAGCACCGAATCCTAATCACAGTTATTACCGAATATACATGGAAAACAACGAAAATACATGGGTAAAATAAAACGAAATCATACGCAAGAAGAATGAACACAATAAAAGGGTAAAGAAAAAACGGAACTCACAGCGCAGGATACGCTAGTAAAAAGGGTAGACAGGGAATGGCACGATGAGCCACATTTTACATGCAAAAGTTAATATTATATACCAAATTTCAAAACATTTATTTATAAAGAAATTCGTACAAGTAAGAAGTAAAGAAAACACTTTATCCCTTTTCACATGAGTTCGCACCAGAACCCAGAATAAATATATATATAAGTAAATATATATATATATATATATAAGCATTATGGTATAAACAACATTTAATATCATTCGAATCTTATTTCAACATAAAAATAAGTCTGTAAATTTATATTGAACCAGAGGTTTGACAATATTAAACAGATGGTCTTTCATTAAATCACATAAAGATATAGGGTGCAAATGTACCCAAAATAAATAGATTTCAAATAAGGGGAAACCCCTACACAGAAATTTTAAATTCATTTTCAACAATTACGCACAGAGATTTAAAATCCACTTTTAAACACACACAGAGATTTAAATTCATTTTCAACGACAGCACACATATAGATTTAAATTCATTTTCAACACCAACACACATACAGATTTAAAACTCTTTAAACAGGATAGCCAGAAGTATTTTATTTTAACAGAGAATTAAATAACCAGAAAAGAATGAGAGGAACCTGGCATCCTACAGTTGCAGAAGAATTCCAGTTTAGATGCTTTGCTCTGCTTTTCCACAGTGATTTCCTTCTGCAGCTCCTTTTTTCCAATATCCACAGTCTGAAAAACAACCCCCTAATCTTCTCATACACAGATTTTAACCAGAGCCAGATACCCAGCCTTCCATTCTCCTTTTCTTTAAAATTCTTTGTTTCCCCTTCTTCACACATGCTCCCTTCCTTTCCACTTCCCATTCAATAATTTTTTTTAAAAATAAAAACCCCCGACATGCATTGGTTCAGTTTCTGACTTTTCAGATCAACCACTATCTCCTCAAATAGATTTAAAATTAATTAATTTGATTCTCAGAGTAACTCCAGTTTTACCATTTAATTTCTTTTAAAATAATAATTTCTCTTTGCCAACACTTATGTCAAAATTTAATTAGAAACAGGCTTTTATCAAGTAAGTAATTTTTAATTAAAATGATTAAATTTCAATACTTTCAAAATCATAATTAATAAAATAACTTTAATTTATCTGATGAACATAAAATAAATAAATTAAATACCACCAAACTAGAAATAAATTAAATAAATCATTTAACTCAGAAAATCAAAATACCAAGACAAAACTGGGTCTAAGCATGACTCAACTACCTCCTAACGAAAAGACGAACTTGGGATGGGAACTCTTCCTTAACAACTCCTTTTTAACAACATCGTACCCGTTGGGTTCATTTTGTGCTCGCCCTGTCCTGCCGAAGCAAGTGGAATCGAGACTTTTAATCCTGCAATTTCTGCAAACAGATAAACGTCAAGTAACATATAATCTCCACTGAAAACACACCGTGAAAGGTAATAGCGGGGTAGCAAGGTGCTCATGAGCGAGTGGTACTACTCCGTCCTTTCACCAAGATACGCTAAACATGTCATCATAAACATAATATCATGGAAATACATCATCGCATATAAATTTAAGGAACACCATCGCATAACAAATCAAATCATCAATCAAATGTCACACATAATGTAAAGAGTAGTAAACAAGTAACTAAGAAACCACACATGATCAAATATCAATCCACCACATAGAGTATCACAGAGTATCCATAATACAAAGAGTATCAAGAATATCTAATGAATCAGCAAACATGGGGGTATTACATCCTCCCCCCTAGGACATGGCTTACTCCTGGAAGCCAGAGAATAAATAAGGATAAGCATCTCTAATAAGAGATGCGTCCTCCCAAGTCGCCGAGGTCTCATCATTTGGATCCCACTGGACCCGTACCTGATCAATATATCTACCCCTGAGGGCGAGACTCCGATGCTGAAGCACGACCACAGGCTCTAAAGCTAGCTGCCTGTCCTTGACCTGCAAAGCATTCCAATCCAGCACATGAGTAACATCAGGAAAATAAAGCCTTAGAACATAAACATGAAATACATCGTGTATCCGCGACAGGCTAAGTGGCAAAGCTAGGCGGTAGGCAATAGGTCCGATTCTCTCTAACACCTCAAAAGGCCCAACAAAACAGGGTGCCAACTTAGAACCCTTTCCAAAACAGATAGGACTCTTTTGTGGATGCACCCGGAGAAACACACGATCCCCAACTGCAAACTGCCGATCAACACGATGTGCATCAGCATACTTTTTCTGTCTATCCTGAGCTGCAATAAGATGTTCTCTAATACGAGCCACCTGCTTCTCCATATCTCGAAGCATGTTAGGTCCAAGAAGAACCCTATCCTCTAACCGATCCCAACTCAAAGGGGTATGGCAAGGACGACCATACAACGCCTGGAAAGGTGCCATGCCAATGGAGCTATGATAACCATTATTATAGGCAAACTCAACCAAGTGAAAATACTCCTCCCAACGAGATTGTTGGTCCATGACGTACATGCGGAGCATATCTTCTAACACCTGATTAATTCACTCAGTCTGACCATCAGTCTCAAGATGATAGGCAGAGCTAAAATTCAACTGAGTCCCTAAAGACCGCTGCAAGGAAGTCCATAGTGCCGATGTAAACACTGGATCTCTGTCAGATATGATCCTCTGTGGTATGCCATGTAATCGAACTATGTCCTCCATGAAAACCTTTGCTACCACAGATGCAGTATAAGATGATCTGATAGGGGAGAGATGGGCTACTTTGGTTAGCTTGTCCATAGTGACCATGATCGCATCATGTTGCCTAGAAGACATGGGAAAACCAACGATAAAATCCATAGAAATGATATCCCATTTCCACTTAGGAACAATATTAGGCTGTAATAATCCTGTTGGATGGTGATGTTCTGCCTTGACCCTCTGACACTCCAGACATCTAGCTACAAAATCAGCGATATCCCGCTTCATTCCTGACCAAAAATATAATGAGCGCAGATCCGCATACATTTTCTTAACTCCTAGATGTGCCAAATAGGGTTCCCTATGGGCTTCAGTCAAGATTAGGGTATGAAGACCCTCTGCAGGAGGTACATACATACATCCTGAATAACGCAAAACACCATAAGAATCCAAAGAGTACCCAACAAATTTCCCCTCTAGAGTCCTGCCTAACTCGATCTCATACTTCACCTCAGAATACCAACTGTCTAAAGAGAGAGCAATGAGGATTTGACTCCTCAAATCAATCCCAATAGTCACAACAAAAATCTCATGCCTTCGCTTGCTCAAGGCATCTGCTACCACATTTTCCTTACCTTGAATATATTTCATTTCAAAATCATACTCACATAAAAATTCCATCCATCTCCTCTGCCTAGCATTCAAATTCGGCTGCGTGAATATGTATTGTAGACTGCGATGATCAGTATGCAGCTCAAATTGATGCCCCAAGAGAAAATGTCTCCATCTAACCAGAGCATGAACCACCGCGGCCAACTCAAGATCATGTGTAGGATAGTTCAATTCATGATCTTTAAGTTTTCAGGATTCGTATGCAATCACACACCCTTCCTGCATCAAAATAGCTCCTAAGCCTTCCAAGGAGGCATCAGTACACACAACAAACTCTCCTACAGGATCTGGTACTGCCAAGATAGGTGCACTAGTCAGCTTCTCCTTAAGAGTCTGAAAAGCAAGTTGACATTTATTAGACCACAAAAATTTATTCCCTTTCCTCTAGAGAGAAGTAATAGGATGCGCAATCCTAGAAAAGCCTTGGACAAACCGCCGGTAATAACCTGCAAGTCCCATGAAACTACGGACTTCTGAGACATTAGTAGGTATGGGCCAATCTACAATAGCCTAAATCTTTGCAGGGTCCATAGAGATTCCTTCACCTGAGATGACATGGCCAAGATACTAAACTTCAGTCTTGTAAAAGTCACACTTTGCCAAATTGGCATATAACTGGTTTTCCCTGAAGCACTGCAACACCTACTTAAGATGCTCCTCATGTTCCTCTATAGACCTAGAATAGATCAAAATATCATCGACGAACACAAGAACAAATCTATCCAAAAAGGTTCTGAACACCCCATTCATCAAACTCATAAAGACTAAAGGCGCATTCGTCAACCCAAACGGCATCACTATGAACTTGTAATGTCCGTATCAAGTACGAAATGCGGTTTTATGAATATCCAGTTCTGCAATCCGCAATTGGTGATATCCTGACTTTAGATCAATATTGGAAAATATCTTTTCCCCTTTTACTTGATCGAAGAGATCATCTATCCTAGACAGGGGATATCGGTTCTTCACCGTTACTTTATTCAACTATCGATAATCAATGCATAGGTAGAGAGAACCATCCTTCTTCTTCACGAAAATCATGGGTGCTCCCCATGGAGAGACACTCAGACGGATAAACTCTTTTGCTATCAACTCCTCCAACTAAAGACGAAGTTCCTGAAGTTCCTGTGTGGTCATTCGGTACGGAGCCCGAGAGATAGGCTCAAATCCAGGTACTAGGTCTATCCAAAAGTCTATATCCCGCTTAGGCGGCATTCTAGGTATCTCGCTCGAAAACACATCTGAGAATCCCTTAAGAAGAGGGTGATCATCCAATGATTTCTCTCGACTATCATCAGTCTCGAGATCATTCACTGCCACAACAAAGAGCTAACAACCCTGACAGAACAACCTTTTTAACTGCATGGCAGAGATCATCAGCAAAGAAATAGGCCTCTGAGTGCCCACGATCTCCACCTCCTTTCCAGAGTCATTGATACACCACACTGCTTTACGACGACAATCCAACAACACACGATGTGAACTCAACCAATCAATTCCCAAGACTACATCATATGAGCCCAGGGGTAAGATCCGAAGGTCCACCTGAGTTGAAAAAGCTCCCAAATCTAACTTACAACCCTGAACAAACTCCTCTACAAGAACTTTTGACCCAGAGGCTAGTTCAACCTACCAAGTTATGCCTTGCCTAGATGCCACCAATCCACATCACTCAACAACGGAAGGAGATATAAAAGAATCAGAAGCACCAGAGTCAAAAAGTATAGAAACTTTAGTACCCATCAACACACCTGATGTCTTGATCACAGTGCCCTGATGCTTAGCTTGCCGATTGTCCACTGTTACAAAAACTCGATGAGCTCTTCCTACATCACCCACTGTCGGCTCTGAAACAGCTGGCCTCTGACTAAATCCTGAAGTAGTCTTCTATGGACACTGTCTGGCAATATGCCCTTGCTGCCCACATGAGAAGCAACCTATAGCTCTCCCAAAGCCTCTAACCCCAGACGGTGCACTTGACTACTGAAAGCTACCTCGAGATGGTGCCGACTATGCACTTTGTGCAGGCTGCACAGAATGATCAGGTTTACCTCGCTGCCAACTTCAGAACTTCTTGCCCTAAAATCTGTCCCCCTGCTGAGACTGTGATTTATTCTACTTGGGTTGAGACTGTTGATGATGTGAACCACCCTTGGAGGGTGCCTAAAAGTTCCTGGAAGACCCTGCAACCTGAGACTGTCCACCTCTAGAACTTGTACCTAGTGCCGGAGCACTGTCGATCTAAACTCCAACATGCCCTCCAAGAGCCATAGCCAAGTTTTCCTCTACTAACTGAGCCTTTTCTACTGCAACCTCCATTGTCTTTGGCTCGAAGACCCTCACTCCGCCACTGATACGGGCATTCAGGCCCCGAACAAAATGCTGAACAAGCAACCCCTCATCGTGATTGATCCCAGCATATTGCTTGAGTTCATAGAATCGCCGCTCATACTACTCAATGGACAAAGACATCTGCTTAAGATCATGGAACTCATCAGCTCTGTGCTACCTCCAATGATCAGAGAGGAAACGAGCCCTGAACCTATCTAGAAATAACTCCCATGTGACCACATTGATATCCAGGTGCAACTTTTGTTCTTCCAACCTCCACCAGGTAGATGTGAAACCTCGCAGATGCATCACTGTGCACCGAGCCTTGGTATTGCTACCGAATGGGTGCATCGCGAAGCAATGATCCAAATCTATCAACCAGGTTTCTGCTTCCAAGCCTCCTCCTGAACCATCTAAGGTAGGAGGGTGAGCTCTCAACAAATCCCTCATATGCCCTGCTATCACTGCATCCTGATCTGCTGGAGCATCCCTATGCCTTGGAGACCTTTCCCTCTCTCTCTCGACCCGTGGCTCTTCCTGTGGCTTGGGTCCCAAACGATCAAGGAGCTCTCCTAGAAGATGTTCTAACTGACCAACCAAACCAGGTTGTCCCGAGTTCTGGTCACCAACTGGTGGATCACTTTGAGGATTCGAATCTTCCTCATGCTTAGAACCATGGGAACTCGGTGGTGATGGACTATGTTGATTGGCTACCTGACCACCACCTCGGCCTCTTCCACTGCCACGACCTCTAGCTTGATGCATGATCCTGCACACAGTTATAGTATGTAAGATCAAAGTTAGCACAAAGGTTGCCTAACGGACACCAACTACCCAGAGAACCCAGCATTAGCAACCTTGGCTCTAATACCAAGTTGTAATGCCCCGCCACACAACCCCAAAGGAATTAAATAAAATGCACCCAATTTTTTTTTAAAGGACAAAGGAGTGAACATTAATTAACACAATGTATCCATTGTTCAATTTGCATGACTTAATCCTTTGAGGTACACGAGGACATTACTTAAGAACTAACCCTTAACAACATGAACATTTAACTAACCATTACATGAACCATACATTCAAACATCCATAGATATAATTACATTAGTAACAACAATAGAGACATAAGATAGAATAATATCCAAAGTTATAACATCATTATAAATCCTTCTCATAACCAAGTTTACAAGTAAAAGTACAATACATCAACATGAGATTACATCACAATAGCACCATGTGCAATTATATACAAAACTTTCCCAACTAGGTGGGAGTGATACATCAGTATAAGAATAACATAAGTACATAAATCTGGGACCCACGAACAAAGAATCAACTGCTACTGCAACTCAGCACTGAAAGATAAACCTGCATAAAAGAGAATCCCAACGGGGTGCGAAGCACGATCCACCCAACCACCCCCATGCTAGGAGTCGCTCAGGAAGGGTTCCCGACCAAGAACATCTAGGCAGAGACTCAAAACCAGCTAATGCAAAATCATACAACATATGAGACCACTCAAGTTCCAAATAACAAAAATCATCAATACAAGACAAGTGACCATTTCCAAAGGATTTCCAAGAGACAACATAAATAAGAATGTTAGAGGAGAGTGTCATCGCATGGCTTAACATGGATTCGCCAGGCTACCTATCACAAGGTACTGCCTCCATCTACTGATGGATTATCCAGGCAACCAAGTTCTAGGAACCGCCTCCATCTATGGTTTGCCATGCTACCTATCTCAAGGAACCGCCCCATAGGGTTGCTCAGGGAACCGTTACCTTTCGTGAAGACAAGGCAACGATCTTGCCAACCACGGCCTTCTCAATCCCCTTTAGTCTGTGGTAGCACTAAAAGGCGGATGAGGCAACAATTATTTTTTAGTGTGTTACTACCCACCCCCTAGTTAATTAATTAAATTATCACTTATTAAATTCACTCTAACGAGGGCTATCCTGGCGCCCCTTTGTGCGCCGACCACCCACTTAGAGCCACTCCCTCTAGACATTCAACCACAAGACAATAACATCAAGGATTGTACCACATAAAGAACTGAATCAAATGACAATCAAAAGTGAGGCATGACCATCTCACCAAACCACAAGGAAACACATCCACAGTCTGGTACAATCCAAATGTATAGCCGATCCATAAGCATCACAAATCCAAATTCAAATTCGAAATCAAGAGTAACCACATTACCCCACCTCTGGAATCACTTAGGTTCCTAAACAGGATTGTTAAACTCTAGGGTTTCCTTGCAGGACATAAATCCCAAAATAAAAGAAAACCCATAATACATGAAACGATATAACTCAAAAGAATCATTAACAAAATAATACCATAAGGCACGTCTCAAAGCATGGAAAATTCTCATCAAAATGTAATTCAGTAACACAAGAACTCCATTTAATTAATAACATCCAATTTATCTCTACTTTTCACCATTACACTTATTTTCATAAAACATCACATTCAACGAATCTTCTAATTCATATAAATAATCATAAATGATCCATTATCATAATATTAAATTATTAATTGATCTTAATGTATTTTACATTATATAAATATATGTATATATATATAAATATATACATATATATATATATATAAATTAAAAATAACATTAATAATAATATCAATATTAATATTAACCTATATATATAACTATATATATATCTATTTATTTAAATACATAAAACTTAAATCCAATACCTATCAAACTAGCATAAAGCATATCCCATTATACACCTATATGAATTCGAATATTTCTTGCATATGAAATCAAGGCACACTGAGGATTAATTACAATAGAGAAGACATGTAACCGAAGTCATTCAAAACGAATTTAGTGAAAACACTGAAGTTATATGCTATGGTATATAAAATTTAGACTCTCGAAATCACAAGTAATACAGAAAATATAAGAAAGAGTACCGAAACAAAAATAAATGGAGAAGGGACAGACTTGAACACATCGGACGGCCAGACTCATTAAGCGGGTGGATGGACGGTCGAACGGGACGGTCGACCATGGTACACAGGTACGCCGGCCAAAAGGGTGAGACAGTGGGTCAATTCTTATAAAATTCAAAATATGAATCAATATATCATCAACTATGCAGCGCCGAATCCTAATCACAGTTATTACCGAATATACATGGAAAACAATGAAAATACATGGGTAAAATAAAATGAAATTGTACGCAAGAACAGCGAACACAATAAAAAGGTAAAGAAAAAACGGAACTCATAGCGCAGGGTATGCTAGTAAAAAGGGTAGACATGGAATGGCACGACGAGCCACATTTCACATGCAAAACTTAATATTATATACCAAATTTCAAAACATTTATTTATAAAGAAATTCGTACAAGTAAGAAGTAAAGAAACACTTTATCCCTTTTCACATGAATTCGCACCAGAACCCAAAATAAATATATATATATATATATAAGTAAATATATATATATATATATATCAAAGCATTATGGTATAAAACAACATTTTAATATCATTCAAATCTTATTTCAACATAAATATAAGTCTGTAAATTTATATTGAACCAGAGGTTTGACAATGTTAAATAGATGGTCTTTCATTAAATCACATAAAGATATAGGGTGCAAATGTACCCAGAATAAATAGATTTCAAATCAGGGGAAACCCCTACACACATAAATTTTAAATTCATTTTCAACAATTACGCACAGAGATTTAAAATCCACTTTTAAACAAACACATGCACAGATTTAAATTCATTTTCAACGACAACACACATACAAATTTAAATTCATTTTCAACACCAACACACACAGATTTAAAACTCTTTAAACAGGACAGCCAGAAGTATTTTATTTTAACAGAGAATTAAATAACCAGAAAAGAATATGAGAGGAACCTAGCATCCTACAGTTGCAGAAGAATTCCAACTTAGATGCTTTTCTTTGCTTTTCCACAGTGATTCCCTTCTGCAGCTCCTTTTTTCCAATATCCACAGTCTGAAAAACAACCCCCTAATCTTCTCATATACAGATTTTAACCAGAGCCAGATCCCCAGCCTTTCGTTCTCCTTTTCTTTAAAATTCTCTATTTTTCCCTTATTCACGCATGCTCCCTTCCTTTCCACTTCCCATTCAATAATTTTTTATTTTTATTTTTTTAAATAAAAACCCCCGACATGCATTGGTTCAGTTTTTGACTTTTCAGTTCAGCCACTATCTCCTCAAATAGATTTAAAATTAATTAATTTGATTCTCAGAGTAACTCCAATTTTACCATTTAATTTCTTTTAAAATAATAATTTCTCTTTGCCAACACTTATGTCAAAATTTAATTAGAAATAGGCTTTTAGCAAGTAAGTAATTTTTAATTAAAATAATTAAATTTCAATACTTTCAAAATCATAATTAATAAAATAACTTTAATTTATCTGATGAACATAAAATAAATAAATTAAATACCACCAAACCATAAATAAATTAAATAAATCATTTAACTCAGAAAATCAAAATACCAAGACAAAACCGGGTCTAAGCATGACTCAACTACCTCCTAACGAAAAGACGAACTTGGGACGGGAACTCTTCCTTAACAACTCCTTTTTAACAACGTCGTACCCGTTGGGTTCATTTTGTGCTCGCCCTGTCCTGCTGAAGCAGGTGGAATCGAGACTTTTTAATCCTGCAATTTTTGCAAACAGATAAACGTCAAGTAACATATAATCTCCACTGAAAACACACCGTGAAAGGTAATAGCGGGGTAGCAGGGCGCTCGCGAGCGAGTGGTACTACTCTGTCCTTTCACCAAGATACACTAAACATGTCATCATAAACATAATATCATGGAAATACATCATCGCATATAAATTTAAGGAACACCATCGCATAACGAATCAATTCATCAATCAAATGTCACACATAAGGTAAAGAGTAGTAAACAAGTAACTAAGAAACCACACATGATCAAATATCAATCCACCACATAGAGTATCACAAAG
>VDFB02057210.1:0-25737 GCA_007258455.2 Sequoia sempervirens
TGCAAAGTGCATCATATATATCGAAATATATCATAAGAATAATGAAATTGTACATGAGTCTTACAACAACAAGAGATTTGTTGCTTATTAATTCTAACATACCAAGGTTTACACTTTTTGAATGATCTTTGACTTATGCTAATATTCAATGGTAAGATTGAAGCATCTAAATTTTTTTTATATAATTCAGTTTGAGTCATATCTAAGAGATTCTTTGGATGAGGTTCACGAATTTTGGAACCCACCCTTAATTTTAAGACATTTCTAATGTTAGGTGATACTCTTGTATTATCATACCAAAATTTTTCGATTAAAGATTTAATTTCATTAGTTAATTTCATGTCTAATCTTGGGAGTCTACCACTAAAACTCCAACATTGATTAATAGGATCTTTTTCAATACTTTCTCTTCTTTTAGCAGCTCTTATCAAAGTTCTAGGATTTAAGTTTATACATTTACTAATATTACTTAACATTCTTTTATTTGAAGTTGTTTAATCAACTAGAGCAGTTGTTATTGCACAGAGAGCCGCATTCTTATCTTTTGATCAACTTTTCTTACCAATAACATCAATAGCATTAGCAACACTAGATATGACTTGTTCTACTAAATCATCTTTCTTTTTTGGTTTTACAAAAAGACCTAATTTTTTCATCACTTTTCTCATTTTAAACATTCTCATCAATTGCACCATGAGTTGACATTGGAATCCTAATTTCTTTCTATAAAAAAGCATTTTATATATTTTATTTCCATAATTTCTAATTTGTCTTGAAGAAACTTTACCACGAAGGTTATCTAGCACATTTGTTTCAATTGTTAAAAAAATATTTTCACCTTCATCCATAGATGGAGTTTCATTTTCATTTACACAAGGGGTTTCATTTTCATTTTCAAATGTAAAAGGGATTTTATTCTCATTTTCATCAATATTAGGGATTTCATTCTCATTTACATTCTCATAGGATATAATTTCATCATTTTCTTGTTTCTGCATTGTTTCAACCCTAGTATTATTGATCTCATCAATTGTGTATCCAGCTTCTTCTAAACAAGCAATATCAATATTATAAAAACTTGGGTTTGAACACATACCTAGATAGATTGTTTGAATAGGTACATTTTCCATATCATTGGGAGGTGGATTTGAAGACACACCCGAAGTTGTTTGCATATCATTCAAAGTTGAAGTTGAAGGAATAGTTGGGTTTGTCTCCATAATTGCATTTTCTTCCATATTCACCATCTCCACATTTGCATCATCTACATTCATTTCATCATTCATGGCTTCCTCTTCGACATTCTTGGAACTAGATGCTTCCAAATTTTTCATTTGATGAATTCTTTCTCTCCTTTCCCTTTGTCTTTTTGCCTCCTTATCTTTATGTGCTTGAATTTTTTTGGGTGTCATTACCTTTCTACATCTTTTTCTTTGTCTTTTCTTATCACCCATGGTTACTAAACCCTCTTTGATGAAAAAAACAATAATTCAAGAAACCTATTTTAAAATTTCCACCTCCTTCAAATATTCAAATAAAACTATGTACTATGAAGATTATTTTTTCTATAAACTCTAAAGTACAAAATCATCATGAGTACATCCAAAAATTCACTTTTTCTAAATCTTCTTGTGAAAAGTTCTTGCACTTGATTCCACTTTAGAAAATTTAACTTGCACTTTTTCTCTTCCAACAATTTGAATAGAATATGCCCTGCACAAGACAAATTTGCAATAAAAATGTAGAAAATGACACTTTTGGACCATACTACAGAAAAAGAATGTTGCAAGAAAATCGTGTTTTACCAGTATTTTTCAAATTAAGAAAAATGGCTATTATAGAATGCATACAATGATTATGAAACATACTGGTATTGAGTATTTAGGGCCAGGTATGCTTCGATAACGGGTGACGATACGGCGTCTCCATCGGCTAACGCTGTGAGGCGACATGAAACATCGTGATAGTTTATTTAAAATAACGTGACACGTTGGTACCGATGGACTTTTTTTTTTGAATGAATCTATAAAATTAAAACCCATTAGAGAACACAATGTCTACTTTCTAAATATATATTTTTTGTTAAAATTGGATTGCGTTTGCTATTTTTTAATTAATTTCTAAACAAACTAGGCCTTAAACTTGAAATATCAGGTTTTTTTGGTTTTTTAATAACTTTGTATTGGTTAAGTTTCTTGTAAAAAAATTATATGGGACCAAACTTCAAACAATTCTCTACACAATGAAAAAAAAAAGAGTTAAAAAATGTTTTTTTTAGGTCCAATTATGTTGTCCGTACACGTTGATTTGAAAAAACATCAGTTAAGGCCAATAAAAAATTAATTAAAAAAAATATTCAACCAAAAATTACAAAAAAAAATCCAACCCAAACTTCATGTTGTTAGCTCTCTTTTCCTAAAAGGAATTAGCAAAATAATTTTATTTGAGTCAAAAAGTGTTGTCCGTACACCTGCTTGGTATGGTAAAAAAAAGGGACTTTTAAAAAGTGGTTTTTATAGATCCTTATCAAAATTTAATTTCTATAAACTGGATATTTTAATAATTTACATATTTGGAAACTAGATTCAAAATTCAAATTTTCATATTACTAACTTTTTTTAAGATTCATTGTGGAAGTGCCTCAAATTTTCAGTCCAAGTGTGACAAATTCTGAAAAACAGCAAAAACATTTCCACTTTTTGAGTTTTTTGTGTACCCAACTTCTTGCATCAGCCCAATCCTCACCTTAATATATTATCATGATATCTTCTCTACTGACAATAAACACACTCAGAACTACTTCAAATAATGTCCAACAAGGCATGACATCCAACCATGAACTTTAGCAAGCATTACTAATAACTATCTTAACATATCTGCAACAATATTTCTCTCAACATATATACAACAAACTCAATATGAAACAATCTCATCAACACAATCAAGTGTTGACATCAGAACAATGACAACCACATCACAATCACAAAACTAGGTGTTGACATTAACCAACACAAAATTAGGTGTTCACATCAATGACAACCAAAGGAAACATATGTGCAACAATATTTTCCATAGGATGTGAGCTAATTCAGTTTCTCTTTTTTTTTTTCTTTAGTCTCTTTGTCTATATACATTCTCTAGAATGGCGATTCCATAAAATATTTCATGCTCTCTTTCTTACATTCCATCATTTCTTCCAAGTGCCACCCTAAAAACATGGTATTTAGATACTTCCACTTCTTTTTATCACATAAGGGAGTGAAAATTCCAATATATCTCATTCCTTGAGCATCTATGGTGATGGAGCATATCATCTTTTCTATTTTGGGTGGAGGAGCATGAGTAAAAAGGGATGATAACTTTGAGAAATCCTTAACAACTAGTGTAAATTGACTTTGTTTACTTTCTTGATTTTTTTATTGTTCCATAATGGGGCATCAAAATTGCAAGAGTCTACCTATGTTTCAACTTTACATTCCACTTTCTCCTTTAGTTTCTTTTTGAAAGGGTCCTTTGAGATGGTCATGAAGAAAACCTCTAAAAAGGAGGGGAGGGAGACTTTTTTAGGTGGTGGAGACTTTGGAGGGATGGATGTTTTATGGAAGGAGGAACCTTGGTAGAAGGAGATATTTATACCAAAATACACGAGCCTTAATATTTTTACTATCATAAATTGTCACCCTTGACAATTTCACACTATGTTTTGGTCCCCCTTGAGTTATTGGACCTAATTAAACATTCAATTTCCTAAATTATGCATTTTGTACCTTTTCTAAATTTTTTTCGACAATTAGCACACATAAAACAAATGCTCTCATTTAATACTTTATCCTTGACTCTTTAAACTTTTGAAAATAGGGACAGGACATTGCTACATAGGGCACCTTTGTCCCCCTATTTTGGCTCCAAATTCAAATATTTCAATTGTGACAATTTATTATTTGAAATTCAAATACTTAAATTTCGTTGTCGAGATTTAATTTTTCGGAAATTGAATAAGTGCTTATAAATCTTAGTAACAATGCCATCAAATTGTCAAAGACCTAAGAAGCATCTTAGTAACAACTAAAAAGAAGCTTGGAGAGTCCAAATCTCTAGCATAGTGCACATGCTTTTAGATTTTTAGAGTCTAGATGTTGTTGAGTAGAAATTGCAAGGTTACATGAAAAACTTGAAAATTGTAAAGGATGACAAACTCTTGCAATTTTAGTGTCCAATGTAGAAGAGCGAAAAATCGCAAGGGTGTAAGTAAATCTCAACAAACCAACCAAATGAATGTTTTAATGCTTTTGCCTTAGAACTTTACTTTTTTGAGACGTAATTTTCGTTAGAATCATCTATATCCTTGAAAACTTTGACATTACAATTTTTGAGACATTGTCCATACTTTAGGATTGAACTACAAACTTACACAAGATGATTCAATGATGTAGGTATACATAAGGCTATTAGATCAATCTATAGAAGAATTGGAATTTGAAATTGTGTACCATCAAAATTACAAGACAACAATATCCAACAACAATAAAAAACACATTTTTTTATTCTCCTCTTTAATACATTTACATTCTTTAATCATTAAAATTATAATTTTAATAATTTTCTAAAATAAATAAATAATACATAATTTTATGCTTAAACCCAAATAAGTACAATTATCCAATAAAATTTATTTACATTAAAATTATCTAATAAAATTGTAGGACCATACACTGAAATACAAAGATTACATACTTTAACTCTGCCTTAACAATTACATTAATTCTACATTAACTTCTGAGGTAAGTCTCTACATAGCCTCTGCATATTTACTAGACTTTTCTAAGCAAATTGAGTCATGCTTGCACTTTGACAATTTAGCAAGACTTGCTTTGTGGTTCCACGATCAAATCTTGGGACATGACATTATGCCATATTCACCAAACCCATTTGGGGAAATCTGAAGGTACTCCCAAAATAGGAAAGCAAAGGGCACCCGCAATAGTGTGATGCTTGTATAGACCCTAGAAATGGCAACAACCAACGGATTGAATCCCTCTCTAGGAAACACTGTCATGTTGTTGTAGTTGTCTGGTCCTAGGAAAATTCACCGCCAACAATTCATCGAGGGAAAATTTACCGTCAGCAATTCACTGTCATGGAAAATTCACCCCGAAATAAAATTCATCGCCAACAATTCACCCTGGCAAAAAATTAATGGCATTAATATTTTTTAATATATATTTCCAAAACTTTGATTTTATTAAATATTTTAATGGAGTTAAATTTTTCGTGGGTGAATTTTCCATCGCATAAATTGTTGATGGTGAGTTTTCTGTCTGTAAATTGCTGACAATAAATTTGCCGAAATGATTTTTTCCCTTTACTCTCTATCTTTTAGTTGCTTCTGCATCAGGCCTCCTTTTCTTGTGCACTGTAATGAATCTGAGACCACCAAAACAAGAACTAGAGTTGCCTTGATGTACCTTCTTTCTGCTATTTCTCTACCAATTCTTTATTTCCCTCAAAACTCAAGAGCATTTAGATTTTCCTTTGTTGTGATCACCCAATAATCCAAATTATTTTGATCACTCTATAATCCATCATTTTTGAGCCAGAATTTTGGAAACAGTTTGAGCTTTCGTCATGCTCCAATATAAGATTCATGTAAACCCTTTCTCATTGCCACTATCTCATTAACACAAGCATTCGTGGAATCGTGAAGGAGCATTTTGTTTTAGATTTTTGGGTTACAGTCTGTTTGATTTTATTATTATAATCTGTTGAAGTTTTGAGTGATTTTGACATGGATAGTCTTTTGTTTTGGGGGGGAGGGGTTGTTAGGGTCGATTCCTTGAGAGGCGATCTTGCCAAATTTAGGGAGGCAAAGACATTTGGTCAAACCATTTCTTTTGGGTACAACCATCAAATAAGGAAGTGGTGTTACAATGAATTGTTGTCTTGTTTCTAACTATAGTTTTGTTTGTTTTAAAGGGCGTTACAGGGAACTCGAGTTGTCTCTACATAATGGTGAGTTAAGTTGCGATGGAAACTAGTCATTTGTTGTAGATTTGATCCCAGTTGAAGTTAAGACTATATCGGTTGGTTTCAAATGCATCACTATCCAATGAGACACTAGAAATAGTTTTTCTCATAAAACTGTCTTAGATAAAACAAAAGACAAGTCCTGTGGGGTTTGAATAAAGCTGAATGCACAAAATTCACAAGTTTCAATTATTGAGGACACAGGGGCTCCTCTCTCTAATACATTGTAACTCATGTTCATTAATACCTCCAACAAAATCCATTGTAAACAAGTCCACCGGTGTTTTCTTAACAAATTGATTGAAATGAACTTATGTTACTTATGTTTTAAAGTTTGAAGAGGAGTTGAAGTGAAATTCGTGAAGTGAGAAATTTTAAGGCTTGTGGTGTATTCTCATTGTTGTTTATGCAAGAGAAGTCCATGAAGGCCTTTAGAAGAAAGTAAACTATTGAATTAACTCATAAGATATTAGTTTGATATCTCTCACTCTTAAGGAGTTCCTCTCAATTTGAGCCTCTCCAGGTCAATTGTTGTGTTTTTCATTTCTTTGTGTTCTATGCTCTCTAATTGGTTAATTTCGCTTCCTTTTCACATTATTTGTACTTTGGGGATTGATTTCTATATTTTTCATAGAGATCAACTTTATCAACCAGTGTATTTTAAGGTTGAATAGGATCCATGTTGGTTTATTATTTAGTGGACTATACACACTAATTAAAAATTAGAAACGTTAGCAAGTTTTTTTAAATTTTGTGGATGTTTGTTTCCATGACCATTTTTATAGATTTATATTCATTATTAGGTGAACTAGTACAATTGAAAAGGTAAAGTTGTTTCCTTTCCAGCAAGAGAGAGTCCAAAGATTGGATAAGAAAAGCATGCTACCAAGGAGCTTGGCACAAGATGACGCTCCACTTCTTAATAGAGGAGATTGATCAGGTTGGAGAAGGATGTTGCAATTATTTCCCACTCTATAGGGAGGATATAATGCATTATGGAACTATTGAAGAATACATGATGCTTTTAGAGAATCCTTAAGCCAATGAGCTCAGCTAGTTTATCATGATAGAGTGCAATCCTATGGGGATCAAAGTCTTCTAATATCTTTTTCCAAAGCCAAGTCAAACACAAACTTTTCCCTATGAAGGAGGTGAAACTTGACTATTGATGGGAATATTTAGGATTATAGTTCATATGCACCATTTTAGTGAAAATCAACAGATTAATTTTCTTTTATTAAGATCAACAAATTATGCTCTTGGTTCAAAAGTTATTCTCATTCTTTGGCTTTAAGAAAGATATCAACTATTAATTTTTGGGTTGAATTTAAGAGTCTAATGGAGAAACAATCTCATCCTATGTCGTAAAGAAGAAAGGTCGATACAAGTGAGTTTCTTATGAGGATTTCCCAAATGGATAAAAGAATCAAAGAGGATGACATTTTGATGTACATGAATTCTATAGCCATCTCAAAGCCTTGTATTGCTCTCAAAACTAAAGGATATAGATGAGGCAAACTTTTATGCTCATTATTGAAATAGACAAGGAAGAAGACACATGGACATCAAGGTAAATCAGAGGCCAAAAGGAAAAAATGAACTTAAATTTCAAGGTACTTCTATTACTATTAAATTTGATCCACATTGTGATGTTAACTGTCATGTGATGCAAGCATGTTGTAAACTACATTTGGAATTTCACCCACAAAAAAGAAAAAGGAAAAAAGGGTAGCAAGAAGGTTGTGATTTCTTTCAAAAGTCAAGATGTGAAATGCAGTTTTGATGTGGATGAGACTTATTTGCACCTCTTTATAAAAAAACAAAAAACTATGTAGATGGTAATGAAGGGCAACTAGATAGTGAGTATAAGTCTTTTTATTATTAGTCCCTGCCATAGGCAGAGACTAATGTTTTCAGTGAGCTAAATTCAATTAGTTTTCTTATTGGAAACCACACCAGGAAAGAAATAGGAGGCTTTTCCTATGGTTTATACTATTTTCATTTTTCTAATCTAATTTTTGCTAATTCTTCTTTATTTTCTGATTGGTCGATCATGTTTTTGCTGGGGTTTTGGATTTTTCTGTATAAAAATTTCAAGGAAAAGATCTGGTGACCAATCAAAAGCAAAGAGGCATGGCTTTCTAATTTTTTGAGAGTTGTGGACATGTCTTATTATTGACTGGAGTCTATTTTTAGGGTTCTCTAGTGTGCACGTATAAAGGCATGTGTCATGAGCCATGTGTCTGTTGCATGCTTGAGCAAGGAAAGAAGAGCATGAATTTTTGTTTTTGTTTTGAGATGGCTTTAGTAAAATAGTTTGCATGCCTTGTCCATGCTTCCACATTTTGCATACATGGCTACATCCATGCAGGGATAGATGGCTTTAGGCTCCCTTTCAATGCAGATTTTTGTTTTTCTGCCTTCAGTTGCTTCTTGTTTCGTTCTATTGCGGGGTTGTTGGGAGAACATAACTGCCCACGAGAGCACCTTCTATTCTCATCATTTTTCAAAAAGTCTAAAGCATGCATAGAACTAGTGAAGGCCACCAGAGATTTTCTAATGGCGCTCGATACAGAGATTGTTGTAGAAGTCAAGCTTGTCAACAAGGTAAATAAAGGTCCATTCTATGCATATCCAACAATATACTTTAGGTTTACGTCTCTTGCAATGGGGATTATATGATAGGGATGCAATTTTAATTACTGCTAATTTTTGAGATAAATTTTCCAGCTTTTTTGACTCCCCATTGCCAATGTATTTTTGTTATTGCTTAATGTAAATACATTAGCTTTGAAATTTGTGGTAATTTTTGTAGCGATGATCTGGTAATATTTTTCTTGTTCCAAAAATATATTTCAAATCATTGTATTTCTCTGCTCAAAGGTTCATGCTATTTTTCCTCTTATTTATTTACAAATTTCATTTATTATATATTTCTATTTAAATTTCTTGTTTATGTTGTACATGTATCTTTTTTGTGTTGGCCTTGTGTTCCAAAGCTCCAATTTCATCATAGGTAGGCAGGATGTTAGCAGAAGTTGTGAGCTTCATAATTACAACTACCAGTTCTATTTGCTTGTAAGTTTTTAAATCCTTTTAAAAAATCTATTTTGTACATATGCTGCAATCTATCACATTTCTTTGAGATATCCTTTATCTAATTAGTTTTGCTTCGTATTGGGTTTTGGAGGATTGAAGTTTGATTCACCAGTAGGGAACTTTAAGGTATGGAGTTCACTAAAGTTTCTAGTTTTTCTGTAGTCTTGCTTGATTTAGTTTTATTTCTACAAAGTGACACTAGTTGTTTTTTAATTCTGTTGTCTGGGCTAGTTGCTGCTTGCTCCTTTAAATACCATAAACTTGACTATAGTTTGGATTTTGGTGCAACTAAATGGAAGATATTTTATTTTCTGTTAGATCTAGCATTGGTTGTGCTTTGAAGCAATGCATTAGATGTTTTTGAAGGCTATAAAATCCTCTCTGAATAAGAAAATAGAGGAGATCAACTTCATTCATTGTATTCATGAAGCTCTGGGGAGTTCATTGTATGATGTGGAACATCTATAAGGAAAATAATTGTTAGAAAAAATAAAGGATGATTAGTTTTTAAATATATTACAGATTTCTTTCGCAAGTAGTTTGATTTTAAATTTGATATTGACTTTGATTGTTTAGCTTTTTTTAATTTTTTAATTTTTAATTTTGTTTAGAAGTGCAATAGATACAATGTTCAGTGCCATTATTTTTTGTGGTTATTTGTTTGTTTAGCTTGATTTGTTGTAATAGATTTTACTTCAATCTCATTATTATGTGTGATTAATTGTAGACATTAATAATAAAACTCAATTTCAATTTGTGTGTATGATCTTCGTACAACTTAAGTGTTGCTGCTCTGTTTTTGCCAAAACAATTTGTGGGTATGATCATCGGAGTGTCTAATCACACAAATCATTTTTCCTTGTTGTTGTGCAGTAAAAAATGAGATTAATAGTTGAATTTGAGAGTGAAGAAAGTCTTCCAGTAGATTATTATTTACAATGGTCTCAACATCTTTTCTTGGTTGTTATAGCAGAAATTGCTTTGGTTAAAACCTTCACAGGAAAATAGCTCACTACCTTGTTTATGCTTCAACATTTTGCATATTAGTGGAGATTTGCTATGGTAAGATTGTGGTTTTCCAGTGTGTATGTGTGTTTGAAATGTTTCCTAAGTTTAATTTTCTTAATCAGAGCATAAACAAAATTTGGTGATTTGTAGTTCACAAAGCACAAGTTTGTAGCAAATTATGCACCATTTTGATACCAGAGAAAGACAAACTCATGGGGATTCAAGTGGAAAGCACAATTGTATCACAGTGACAAGGTCTTCAAATGGAGAAGGTTTAGTCCCAACGAATCCAGAGAAAGTGGGCTGACGTCAGATGTAATTGGGGGATGCTTTTAAAAACTTTGAAACTTGAAAATATCTATTGATGCAGAGTCCATTTCATCTTCATGTCTATACCTGCAAATGGGCTTGAACAAACATAGGTCCTTTTCTATTTATTTTTTTCAAATTTTTTTTTTTTTTCAAAACCAATGATTATTTTTTATCATTATCTAAAGCAACTTTTTATTTTTGGTTTTCCCAAAATCATGTATCACTCTATTTTTTAATTTCCACAAACACATGTATCTTATGTTTTCTTTTTGACAGGTGATTGTGACAACCTTAGAATTTCTACATTTCCTTGAGCCTTCATATGTAGCCGTCACAGGCTTTCCATTTGGTACTGAACTTCACATACCAGATCATGTATGCAAATTTACATATGCTTAGCACAAAGCTTGATCTGGAAATTTTAGTTGTACAAAGATCAATCTTAGCTATCCACCCACTCACCTTTGATCTCCTTCAAAATGATTTGTCTCTGTAAGGAATTACTGAACCATTCACAAAATTTACAAAGATATAAATAATCATGCGTAAACCAAGAGTAAGATGAAAAATAAAGGGTAATTTTTTTATTCTCCTACTAGCCCAAGCTTAATTCATGTCTTATGTTTATCATTCCCTACAACGATACTTATGTGATGTACTGTTTTGGTATTTCTTTGCTTCTAAATTTTTTAGAGGTAAAAGATTAAGGGTATGGCTAATGCTTTGGGTTTTTCAGTTTTTTTTTTTCAAATTGGGGAAATTTCTAGGTTTTCAATTGATCCAAGTATTTTTCTTGGAAACATATTTCAATTTTCAATCTGTAAAAATCAAAGAAACTACTTCCACCAATCATGTGATAAATTAAACTTGTTTGTAAGCTTTATTTTAAAGAAGTGTTGGAGAGCCTCAAACATGTATAATCCCTATATATCAACCAAATACATATAATCCCAATTAAAAGGAACCCCTGAACACTTGCTGCTAAGCATAATAGAAGATCTGTGTATTTGAAATTCACACTACAATTTGTCAATAAAACAACACCCATCAACTTATTGCATGACATTACATCATATTTCATATACATTCAATTGTACTTTTATATCTGCATAATTGTTTTTTTCATGTTTTGATAAGTACAGGAATTTTCATGGTTGATAGTTTTTCAGAATTTATGTGCTAAATCAACTTATTGCATGACATTACATCATACTCCATATACATTCAGTTGTACTTTTATATCTGTACGATTTTTTTTTTCATGTTTTGATAAGTAGAGGAATTTTCATGGTTGATAGTTTTTCAGAATTTATGTGCTAAACCTAGTCATGTGGCTGTAGATTTGCTTCAATCCATCCTCTTCCACATAGATAATACAATGGGAATATATATTTGTTAATTTCCTTTTCTTAAGCTGCTCTATGGTGTATCAAAACTATTTTCAAAGAAAAATCTCTCCCTCTCAAAACTGTCATGAACCTAAGCTAAATATAACAAGACACAGTGTCTCCAAGCAATGACTTGAATGATTGTGACCAAAGAAAAGAACAAAAGAGAAAACTTTCAATATGTCGATATGGAAAGCAAGATTGATAATTCTACTGTGTTGAGCCCACATTTCTCCTTCCAATGACTTGAATGATTGTGACCAAAGAAAGAACAAAAGAGCAAACTTTCAATTTGTCAATATGGAAAGAAGGATTGATAATTCTACTGTGTATGAATGATTGGAAATAAAAATTGCTATGTATGAATGATTGAAGACTTTTTTAATCTTTTTCTTCCTACCACTTATGGAGGGGAATTGAAATTCTTCATTTTCCTCAACTCTTTCATTCAAGTTTTGATGAATGGCATTGTCTCTTTGATGAATAAATGGCATTTGCGCATTTTTCTTGGACTAAACCATGGTGATATTCATCTCACATGGCTCCAAAATTTTAGTCTATTCCCTTTTTTTCTCTATTCTCCTCAAAAAACTTCTCCCTCTCTTATCTTCTTCTCAAAGTCTCCCAAGATATAGAAATTTCTCCTACCTACTTCTTGTTTAGGTAACAATATCTATCTTATTTCTTAAATTATAATTGTTAAGTTATAAATTCAAAAGTTGTAGTATTCATTTATTTATTGATCATGTTCAACAAATGTTATATAAAAGTGAAAAAAAATACTATCCATTTTTAGCATGAGATTATTTACTTCTATTGTAATTCTTCAAGTA
This sequence comes from Sequoia sempervirens, assembly GCA_007258455.2. NCBI lineage: Eukaryota > Viridiplantae > Streptophyta > Pinopsida > Cupressales > Cupressaceae > Sequoia > Sequoia sempervirens. Next base: position 12,665 of record VDFB02057210.1, read on the forward strand.
TTTATTGTGTAGAAAGTTGAGTATGTTACAAAATGTATTTCTTATGCATGTCTAATAATGTAGAAGAATCATTCTCCAAGAAAATATTTTTGGCGTAAAATGTATAAAAAATTCATGCATCCAAGTCCAAGTTCCCTAGGTCCATGGACAAAACCAAAAGAACTAGTTGAGTGTATTTACATAACAAAATAAAAATAAAAATGTGTGATTAGAAACACCTAAGTAGATTAAATGAAACCCAATGGAGAAACCTTAGCAATGAATACATTTAGCAAAAACATTTCATTTACCAACCTCATGCCATTTGATATGTAAGCCAAGATCAAATCCACCAAAGGTACCCAATACTACAAGAGCATCACAATCTATCATTGTCATCTCAATTTGAGATAGATTCTAACTTTCAACACCTTGAAATATTCACCAAGATTCCACTTATAGTAGACATATTAAATAATTTAACTCATGTTGTGGATTTTATGATGTAGAAATAATTATTCATCAAAATATTTTATCATAATGAAGTTTATATTTCCATGACTTCATTACCTTTATAATTCAATTTCTCTTACTAGTATGAGGTATGACTTTATCTAGAACACTGATGAATAAAAATAGTCATATTAAAGTGGAAGACTAAAAAAGACCCAATCTAATATTTGTTAGATGCACCTGGATACTACGAGGGGGCTGAATTAGTATCTTCAATTTACTTAACCCTTAAAATCTTAAACCCTTCAACAATACTCAAATTCAATCTTTTAACAGGATCGACAACTTATAAATAGATCAACAAAACTTAATCAAATCACCATCAAAATGAAAGATAAGACAATGAACACACATGCGCAAGATAACACCAGATTTATGTGAAACACCATTGATGAAAAAACCACGGTGAGAATTAACTCATAATATAAATTGCTCACTGCAAAATAAGGCCCACTACCAAGACTTGTAGGCTAAGGCACACTGCCTTAGGACAAGATACAAAGAGGAGTTGAAGGTTGAAGCGCACTACTTTAGGGCAAGATATAAGACCTAATGATACTCACTATCTCATAGTAGGTTACAAAAGATATAGAGATTACAACATATGTCAACAATTCACTTTGTTGACTAAGATGTTCAAGCGCAACTAATATTTCTTCTACACACTTTCACACTTCTCTACTTGATATTCAATTCATTCCATGTTTATTTAACTTGCAACTAATTTTATCTTTCATTTATATCCTCCATAACATCACAAAAGATCAATTAGGTCATCTAGATCAAGAGATAAACATTAATTCCAAGAATTTGGCCACGAAACATCAATGTAATGGAAAGTGGTCCTATCTAGGAGATAGAAAGGACCAAAAAAAACTTTTACATCTTCCAAAGTGATCCCAAACATCACACATGGTGGTGCACATCCTCCCAAGTTGACAAGGAAATGTATAGATGAAAAGTGTAGCACATTACCAGTCGGCCCAAAAATGCAACTTTCTTTTGAATTTACTCAATGTGGATCACAATAGGATAGGGATAGACCCAAACACAACTCAACACAACCTCCAATGTTGGCACAAGCCCCCAAGCATAAGGCCCAAGCAAGACAATAAGCCTTGTTTCTCTAGATATCCATAAGTTTCCATAAAACTAACCCAAGAAAACATGTGGCACAAAAGAGATAAACCAATGATGTGTGGACCACAAAGAGATGTTCCATGAACATCCAACAACACCTCCATAGCCTCCTTTCATATTGACATGTCAAAACTTCTACTTCACCACAAAAAACTAGACTACTTCATCCAAGAAGCCAAAAAACATAGACATGAGATAGAAAATTGACACAAACAACTTGTGGTATAGTTCACCACCCAAAAATTAAATTGAGACATTGTAAAAACATTGAGATCATATCCACCAAGCCATAGGAGCAAAAACACCAATGCAAAGAAATGTGGAGCGTTTCTTGGACTAGTCTAGACAAGAAACCAGACTGTCAACTCATTGCAATTACTAGAAACCTCCTCAACACTGGTGATCAAAAAAGATAGGAGTACAACATCCTTAGAATAGAGACATTAAGTCCCAAACTGCAAGACCATATCTTCAATAACAAAGGAATATAGAGCATTCTACCAAATAATCTTCACAACAACTTCTTGAAACACAAATCTTCACCAACATCTAGCAGCCAGATCATATATAAGAGAGCATACAATATGCTTATGACCAACAATAACTCTTCCCCAACATCAACATCATGTCTAATCCTCATCTTAATGCTTCTAATCGGGTAAAAGCAAGAAGTTGAGTACACGAAGAGGGGAAATTTTGGGCAACAAAAAAAAATTGCAAAAAATGCGTACGCGTTAAGGAACGAGTACCCGAACCAAAATCCGAACACGTACGTGCTCAGCTACGGGTACGCGAACCGAAAATGTGTACGCGTTACAAACGTGTACGTGTTTGGAATGCGTACGCGTTTCAAAACGTGTATGCGTTTCGAAAAGGTATTTATTTTTTTAAATAAACTGCTGGCTTTTAATTTTATCCACTATTCTTAACCACGCGAGAGAAGACACACTAGACCGCATACGCATTTGGAATCTCGTGTTTGGGGATTATTTCAACTGCCACCTCCTCCCATCAACACACTCAACCTCTATGACCTCCAGGTTGGTCGAATTCTGCCATTTTTTGCTTTGTATCTTGTTTTCTTGTTTTTTAATTAGTATTTAAGTTTTGTTAATTTAATGTGTTTTAGTTCAATTTTTTATAGTTTTAAATTGTATTTAAAAAATAAAAAACGTCAACAAAATAAATAACGTTAAATTGTAAATTGAAAACCATAAAATCTAAACCTAAATTGCACGCATTTAACTTAGAAATCAAAACCATAGGTTACAAAATTTACATACGTCTCTAAAAACTAATTTACACAGGTTAATCATTGGTCGTAAACCCTAAAACGTAAACCTAAACAATCCAACTTGGTCGTAAAATGGGCTTGATATTGGGGGAAACCTCACTATTAAATATTCTTGAGTTAGTGTAATACTAAGATGCTTGAACTCTATGGAGGTCACAATTATTCACCCCTATTAGCATCACATATATTTAATTAATTCTAATTTGATCATTCATGCTCATGAGAGATGAGTTCTTGTGAACTATGACTCATGAAATATGGTTCAATGATATTGACTTTAAAAATATGTAGTTCAATCATGATAAACCACTATGTAATATGATCCCTACCTCTAAATAAATATCTTATCATTTGAGTACATTTTGAGAGTTTTTAAATAACCAAAATGTGATCTAATATATCACTTCAATATTAGGTGGAAAGGAGATAATTTAATCTATGTGATAAATGTAAGTATTAAGGGTTAGGAAGAATGTGTAAAAGGGGGTTGGGGTGTTTATAAGTAGTTTTCTACATCCTCAACATACAACATTACATAGGTTAATAAGAGGATATTTCATTCACTATGTTGGTCTTGTCAAGGTTGTGAAGTTCTCTTTTTTCTATACCATAGTCTTGTATCATGATAAAGATTCATAATCCTAAGAAGTTCTAAGTTTTATCTTAGAGACCTCTCTCCCCTTAGGTGAGCTAAAACTAGAAACCTTCCTTAAATTCCCTTTTCCTTCTTCCTAAGTCTACACACTCCTTGCATTTATAGTTCTTCTTCATTGATACTCTCTACCTACTTATACACATATATAATATGCTTGGCCAAGTATTCTACCTAGATGCACTCTTTGTATGTATTTCAACCACTTCACTAAACTTTGCAAAATATTCAAGGCTACATTCATATAGAACTTGAAACAATGTCTTACTATGCTCTAACTTACTAAATTGTTGTAAGAAAATTTAGCATGTGCATATACTAAGTCTGACTAATTTGGTTTGCCACCAACTATAAATATTAGTAAATAGCCCAAAATTTCTATTCATCACATCAATATTTTTATTTACACTAAGATGATAAGTCAAGCTAAGATAAAACCACTCAACCTATTTTTTTTCAAATTAGAGCTGCAATTTTTAATAGCCTAGTATTTTCCCCTTTAATATCTTTGGTTCCCTCGAGTACCCATCATTTCTATGAGATCATAGATTTACTAAAATGGGTCTCTTGGTTAACTTGTGAAATTCAAGTCATGCTTTGCCTCCCCTCATGTCTTCATCATATGCCTAAATTGTCTTGAATCAAATAAACTCATATGTATGAGTATGATTGACCCTATTTTTAGCCTATGGTGATTTTTTATACTTTCCTTTGCTTACACAATATTCCTCCATGATTCCCCATTTGCACATTTTCTTAGGTTTCCTCTAAGTTCTTTTATATATTTCAGTTTTCAAGTTTTTCCTTACCAAAGTATCTTGTCAAGAAGTTCTCCAAACTTTTTACAGTTCCCTGTTCAATATTTTTACTATGTTTAATTTCCTGAGATTTCATCTACCTCTATGCCTCTTCATCGATTCTTGTGATTTTTGCTACCCTTAACCCCATAGTGTGCATAAGGTTATAAGTAGTTGGTTTGTGGCTACCTTAACTCTTAGTTAAATTATATGATTTAAATCATAGTCTTATTTCTAGGTAATTAAGCTAGTGTCTAGATGAACATTATTCTTAGATATCTAAGTAAATTTAAGTGAAAACCAATGAATACATAGGGTACATATGGGAACTAGTGTTTTGTTTATTATCAATAAATTTACAGAAAAATCATAAGAGCAATAGGGATGAGAAGATAAAAATTGAATAAAATTGACAACAATAATTAGATCACTACATTCACTAGATTTGGTTATACCACCATATTCATGTGCATTTGTGAGACATAACCCTATGAAGAATTCAATAATACAAATCTCACCAATTTATTCAATGTACATTTATTTACATTTATTACAATCCTTTATTTATTACCAAGATAAGATAATCCTTTGCAAGACAACAAGCATGATCCTTTGATTCATCCAAAAATATCAAAATACACTAAATTTAGTAGAGTTCGACGTAGAAAATGTAGATGCATTCTATGATAAAAATTATTTCTAACCCTTACACAATTTTTAAAAAGAGATGTACATAGGAACTAGGTGTCCCAAAATTTAAGGATTTGAAAGAGTTTAGTTGAAACTTAACCCTAGGTGACTTGCTCTAATTGGAAAACTAATTGAAAATTAATTTAAAGCCAACTGAGAACTACAAGATGAGTGGGAAATCCCACACCATCTCAATATTTATCAACATCTATGTTGATTTATTACATTTATTTAAAAGAATAAAGAATGCACAAAGTAATTTAACTAGTACCTAAAATACTTTGAGTCTATATAAAGTTATTTGAAAAGATATTAATAAATTCATTTAAATCATTCATACTAGCCCATCCCTTTTGATGCTTAAACTTAATCCTCTAAGAAAATTTAGATTCTTCTAAGTTCCCTTGTCGTTCATCAAAATCAACCACCTCAAGATTCTTGGAATTTTTGAATATCTTTTTTTATTTTCATCATTCTTTCAATATAATTCTTGGATATTGACTCATGCAGTGAATCTGAAAATTATTTGATCATCTTAGTAGTTGAGGTTACCATTTATGTTGTCTCCTAGAATGTGTAAGAGAGGTCTTCAATGATTTTCAATATTTTTCATCACTTGTTCTACTAACCTTCTATTTTTATTCAACTCTCATTTATAGTTCTTAAGTGACTATTGGTTTCTATTCAACTCTCATTTATAATATGAATTTTTAATGCTATGATTTTTTAATGTTATAAATTGAATGGTCTTCAAATGAAATATATTTTGAATTTGTGCATGTTCAATGTGATTTTTAAATAACTTTCAAATTGTGTGCATTATTTAATTAGTTCGTTGATATATATTTTTTAATTGTTTAACATGCAGTTTCCATATCATTTCTTGAATGGATCCACTTTTCACTTTAAAGGATTTCATGCCTAATCCAGAAATCCCTATAGATCCTGGTGCACATCCCACCCCACCATATGAGGATATGCCTAACTCACCTCCGCATTCTCTGCCACCTAACCCCCCACCCCCTCCTCCATTTGACCAAAATCAACTAAGAGAGAATATTCGAGCCAACTTAGTTGTCATTCAAGGAAACATAGATCTCATAAAAAATGAGACTAGAATCCCTCCACATCTCGCACGGTTTGCATCTACGATGCAAACTATTGTCAATTCTGTTCAATCTATCGATGCGGACCTAGATAGGTTAAATCAATGGAGAGAAGAGAGGAGAAAATTCTATGTAGATGGTCTTTCATATAAAGAAATCAATGACCTAAAAATCACTAAACAAGCTATGTGCCAATATTTTGTGAACACCCAAACAAACGAACCAATACCACCCACAAAAAAAAGAATTTCAATTTTATGGTGTAGGCACCCGCAGATAGCTGCAAATTTTTGGGAGAGATGGTGGATGGTGTTTGATACTCCACCACATGGCAATAGTGAGGTGCCCTTATATTTTTTGAGAAAGTTATGGGCTGAGTTTGAGTTGGGTAAAAAACCCAACTATTTTGATATGAGGTCATTTCAGGGAGCTGGGCGTGGCATGCCCCAACATAGACTAGGAGCACGTGTTGATCCTCAGTGACGTGCTCTAGTTGCTCCTCTTGTTCCTCCTCCTTCTCCTGGTATTCCTATTGCATTTCAGCAGCAAACCATGTTATCTACACTAGGAGCATTGAGTTCACTTTCAGGACATCTCACTCAGCAAACTACACACGCAGCCACTGAATTGGCCAATACAGAGCATGGAGGCTCGGGCTATAGGGATACTCAGACATCCAATTTAGGTGAGGCACATGCATCTAGGGTAGGATCATACCTAGATTTACTATATTATGAGGATCGTCCCACATAGGTATGTTCATCTTTTGAACTTAAATTTAATTCAAGTTTGAAATGTAAAAAATTCATGTAAATAATAACATCAAACTATATATATATTAATAATATTAATTCAATAATTTTGTGTTTGGTGTATAGACGCATGATGACGTGATGCCCATAACTCAATATCATCATCGTGTGTATATGTCGAGTGCTGTAGATTTGGGCTCACCTTTTCGACAAGTACTTGAACCAAAATATATTAAATAATTTGTGTGGATATATATATAATTTAATTTGAATTTGTACACATGTGTGAATTGATATATTATATCTAGATGCAGGGAGGTCATACTATTCCTAGTATTGACCAGCCACAAGTTACAGTGGTGAGCGCTCCTGAGACATCATCAGCTTAGGTGTGTGCTTTCAAAAGTTTGTTAAGTTTAAATTAAATACACATCATAGATCTAATTTAATTTTTTCATTTACATACACATGTGTGAATGATCTATATGAACTGTTGTACATCTATATGTAGGGATTTGATGAGATAACCATGGCGGGCCGCGCACCTGAGACATCATTGACATCTATTCATGGGCAATCTCAGGTGCGTGATCATGAGGTCATATCATTCGAGGTTGTAAACTTTACTTTAAATCTCCTATACAATTTTTACGAACATTATATATATATATATATATATTCAAGGTTTTCACATATTGTTTGCTTTATATGAATATGCAGGATATAGTGGATCAGGCATTTTCATCTTCTCAACTGACAGTTATGTTACCTATTGAAGAAAATGTGCCAGTTGATTCACATGACCATATGGTAATTTATGCATACTAGAAATCATTTTTACTATATTTAGTCGATATTTAATTAGTTTTTTTATCTAAAGGTTTATATTTTCAATTTTAAATATGTTTAATTATATCAAAATTTCTAAATAAATTTAAATCTAATTTCGATTTTCTTGAACTCTTTTACAGCATGATGCAGGTACATCTAGTCAACGTGGAACAAAGAGGAGACTTGATTTGACCGATCAGCCTAAGAGTTAGATTGTTTTATATTTTATGGACTATAAATCTCTAGTTTTATTTCAATATATGTGTTGGACTTGACATATAAATTTTATGGACTATCTAGATCTCTAGTTTTATTTTGAACATGTTATTATCATATATGTGTGTTTATTTATATCAGTTGACTGTAATATGATGATTATATATGTAGTCAATTATGAGATCATGTTATGTTCATTTTCATTGTTATATGCATTTATATACATATCTATATATTTATATTTTATCAAATTTTCAAGTAATACATGCACTATATAAATTCTTATCTAGAATCAAATTTCATATATATATATAACCTATCACATGGTTAGGTGACAAATTAAAACATTCCTTAAATAATTTCTTAAATCATATTCATAATAAATTAAGGGCAAGTAATTCTAACTATTTTCCAATTACATAGCAAATATTTGAATCAATGAACAAAAAACCATCTCCTTGTATGTATATTTAATGTATAATCTATACAATTGAATAATTATATAAAATGTGGTAAATAGAAGACACATGAAATATGTATAATCTATAAAATTTGAATAAGATATTTAAAAAGTGACATCGAACAAACATATATAATGTACATCAAGAAGTTTAATGTACAACTATATAACATGATGAAACATATATGTGCATGTAGATACAATTAAAGCTTATCAACTTTTAGGTGAATACCAAAAATTGATATTTACATAGTCTCCAAATAAAATAGTTTTCTAGTTCAACAATCACATTGTAGACTGACTTGATGAGAACTTGCAAAAATAATTAATGTAAGTAACTACAATTTTTACGAGTCATTTAAGTAAAAAATTCATGCAAGAAAAGAACTGCATATAGTAAATTCCATACAAATTCAAATGATGTTAGCCATAGGATGGATTAAGGGGACCTAAGAGGATATATAGCTTAAGGGGGGGTCTTAATAGAATTCCTTAAGGGGAGTTAAGAGGATGCATCTCATGAACCCTAGGATATGGCTTAACGGGTCCTAAGAGGATTAAGGAGATGTAAGAGGATATGACTTAAGGGTCCTTTAAGAGGACGAATTAAGGTGATGCAAGAGGGTGGATTAAGGGGAATTGATAGAATGAGTTGAAGGAATGGAAGATGGTGGATTAAGGGGAGTTGATAGGATGAGTTGAAGCAATGTAAGAGGTTAGATTAAGGGGATGCAAGAGGGTGGATTAAGGGGATGCAAGAGGGTGGATTAAGGGGAGTTGATAAAATGAGTTAAAGTGATGTAAGAGAGTGGATTAAGCGGATGCAAGAGGGTAGATTAAGGGGAGCTGATAGAATGAGTTGAAGGGATGTAAGAGGGTGGATTAAGGGGAGTTGATAAAATGAGTTAAAGTGATGGAGGGTGGATTGAGAGTTGAGAGAATAGGTTAGATGGATGTAAGAGGTGGATTAAAGGGGAGTTGATAGAAATGAGTTGAAGGGATGTAAGAGATTAAAGGGGAGTTGATGGAAATGAGTTAAAGAGTAGCAAGAGGGTGGATTAAAAGGATGCAAGGAGGGTGGATTGAGAGTTGATATAATGACTTGAAGGGATGCAAGAGAGGGTGGATTAAGGGGAGTTGATAAATGGAGTTAAACTCAAGCCAGCCCTAAAACTAAAATGAGTTAAAGTGATGTAGAAGAGGGTGGATTAAGGGGATGCAAGAGGGGTGGATTAAGGAGTTGATAAAGAATGAGTTAAAAAGTGGTGTAAGAGAGGAGTGGATTAAGGGGATGCAAAGAGGGTAGATTAAGAGGGGAGTTGATAGAGAGATGAGTTGGAAGGGTTGGAATCAAGGTGGATTAAAAAGGGGTTGAGAGGGAATGAGTTAAAATTTTAGGGTGTGGATTAAGGGGAGTTGAGAGAATGAGTTGAAGGGATGTAAGAGGGTGGATTAAGGGGAGTTGATAGAATGAGTTGAAGGGATGTAAGAGGGTGGATTAAAGGGAGTTGAGAGAATGAATTTAAACCCCAAGGGGTGTTGAGAGAGTGACTTAAGGGGATGCAAGTGGATGGATTAAGGGTAGATATATGAGGATATTGATTGAGGGGTCCTAAGAGGATGAATTAAGGGGGGTTGAGAGAGTGACTTAAGTGGATGCAAGTGGACAAATTAAGGGTAGATATATGAGGGTATGGATTACAGGGTCCTAAGAGGATGGATTAATGGTAGTTGATAAAATGAGTTAAAGTGATGCAAAAGGATGGATTAATGGTACATAAGAGGATGACTTAAGGGGTTTTAAGAGAATGGCTTAAGGGGATATGAAATCAATTATAAAGTATCAATTAAATGTATCTAAAACTATATATAGTTACCTGTCTCTAGATTCAAATTCTATTGTAGTATATGTGCATCTCCTCTCTTTTTTGTAAAGCATCTAATTTTGGGAGACCTAAAACAAAAAATGATATAAAACTTTAATTAGGAAATTATTAAAGACAAATATACATATATATATATATCAATTAAATATATATATGACTAGATATACTTACCATTATTTATTTACTCTATTGTACCATCTGCATCCTCTCTTTTTTGTAATGCATCTATGATTGTCTCATGATCATCCATTGAAATTGTCCATAAAACTTTATTAGCAGGCCTCCCTTGATATCTAACTAGTTTTATATTGGTTGCCAAAATCAAATGTGAATAATGCATAATCTTCTTGTGTCTTTCATAATCTTCAAATGCAGGCAAGCCATTCTTTCTCATCAATATTTTCAAAGCCAGGTGCCAACAACAACCACTGAACCAGTTGGATACTCAAAGTTGTCATCGCCCACTCTAGTATGTACCAAATTATGTTTTCTCTCAACACATCTAGCCAATCAGTACTCTGTCTGCTCCCATTCCCTTGAGGTGCAACAACAGCATACACATGTCCTGCAAAAATAAATACAAAATTCAATAAAAAGTGACTTATATTTAACTCATATAAACATGCATACATACAAAATTCAACTCAATAAATAATGTACCTTCTTGTACAAGATCTAAAACATGATCATAATCATCTGATGCGAACACTTGATTATCTTCAATTGTCATTTCATGTTGAACATGTGTCAATGTAGGCGTTAAAGCTCTTTGTTGCCATTGTTCGACCCATTCCATATTTTCACATGCTTGCCAATCACCTACAATACAAAATTGACAATAGCATGCCAACTCCCTTGTCCATATTGTCCATGTGTTTGCATTCGAACTCTTAAATGAATGCCATTTTGCACTTCCATTAATTGTTTCATAATCCTGTCGAGAAAAAATATCATTTTCTTCAACTAACCAAAAGAAGCGTCGAATTATTGATTTCTCACTTGTCCTTGTAGATAATTTGGTATTGCACCAATCTACAATTGCACGTGCATTTCTAAATTTTGCAGCATCCTCAAATTTTAGTTGCTTTCTAGCAAGAGCTCTTTTTACACATGCACCTGCTCCATCGTGTTCTCCCTTACCATGACCAGCTTCAAAAAAACTCCATATGTGTTGGATATTATTTTCCTTATGAACTCTACATAGCCAATAAAACATTCTAGCATTTTTGAATTGACCCATGCAATTATCTAACCATATGAGATGTTCTAGCATTTGAATTCCTCTCTCTTTTAAATTTTATTAAATATATCAAAACAATGTGTACAAGCTCCATTAGATGTAATCAATTATCACTTACATAAAAATGGTACTCTTTCAAAAAATTTCTATTATCTTCTGTACTATCTTCAGCATGTCTATAAACAATGTGAACAAATATAGCTACTTGCACTGAATTATAATATTGTGATTGGATTTCTTCTTGTGGAGCAAGAGTATAATTTTCAGCAAAATCAACAATTAACAATATAGTTCCAATTGGAAATGTGTTTTTACATAAAGGAAATTGATTATCAAGCCAATGAGCATTCTGAGAGTGTTGAACATATTTAGGTACAAACTTATATTTAGATTGATAATAAAACACTAAATTTTTCCACAATTAGCTCAACACGTTTTCCAATTTTACCATCTTTTAAAGAATACTCAATATTTTTAAATTTTTTTACATCCACTAATTGTTTTCCAAATTCATCTAAACTACTTTCATGCATATTCTCCTAATAATGAAAAGTTACCACATCTATCGCATTCTCTAGAAATGCATCCTTTTAAAAAAAATGAGTTTCCATTTAAAGAGGGATTACAAAACAAACCTGCTATAAAATCTTTGATTCTTTCAGGTGGCATATTAATACCACAAATGTCCTGCATGATTTGGTTAGCTTGCAAAGTGCATCGTATATATCAAAATATATCATAAGAATAATGAAATTGTACATGAGTCTTACAACAACAAGAGATTCGTTGCTTATTAATTCTAACATACCAAGGTTTACACTTTTTGAATGATCTTTGACTTATGCTAATATTCAATGGTAAGATTGAAGCATCTAAATTTTTTTTATATAATTGAGTTTGAGTCGTATCTAAGAGATGCTTTGGATGAGGTTCACGAATTTTGGAACCCACCCTTAATTTTAAGACATTTCTAATGTTAGGTGATACTCTTGTATTATCATACCAAAATTTTTCGATTAAAGATTTAATTTCATTAGTTAATTTCATGTCTAATCTTGGGAGTCTACCACTAAAACTCCAACATTGATTAATAGGATCTTTTTCAATACTTTCTCTTCTTTTAGCAGCTCTTATCAAAGTTCTAGGATTTAAGTTTATACATTTACTAATATTACTTAACATTCTTTTATTTGAAGTTGTTTAATCAACTAGAGCAGTTGTTATTGCACAGAGAGCCGCATTCTTATCTTTTGATCAACTTTTCTTACCAATAACATCAATAGCATTAGCAACACTAGATATGACTTGTTCTACTAAATCATCTTTCTTTTTTGGTTTTACAAAAAGACCTAATTTTTTCATCACTTTTCTCATTTTAAACATTCTCATCAATTGCACCATGAGTTGACATTGGAATCCTAATTTCTTTCTATAAAAAAGCATTTTATATATTTTATTTCCATAATTTCATTTGTCTTGGAAGAAACTTTACCACGAAGGTTATGCACATTTGTTTC